>JAHWFO010069717.1:915637-931395 GCA_023313115.1 Rhysida immarginata | reverse complement strand
ATGTTCAGGCCTGGTCGTTTCCAGGAGGCCGTGGTTGAACGTAGCTACGCGTCGAGCAAGAGAAGCGAACAATAATGTGTTTTGAAAATTTCAACTCATGCGATATCAGTTTTGAAGACGATGTATATTTAACATAAGTTTTTTGTATTCATGGAAAGTGAGAATAAATTGTGCTTTAATCATAGGCGAATTTATGTTATCAAGCCTTAATTACGTTTGATCAAAATTCGGTGGCTGTAGGATCGGAAATTCAGTTATAATAATAATCTTGCGGAATTCTGGCGGATTTTATGGCTGAAGTTAGCAGTGGGAGAGGTCACTGAGTTGGCAACACTGATTTTAACAAGAAGGAAAATATGGAGCTATTTTCCATTTCTAGCTAAATTTTCTTTGAGAAATTTGGGAGTATGCAAAAGAGGTCTACGCTTGCTTTGTGGACCTCGAAAAAGCATATGACAGAGTTCCTCGGGAGAAGCTCTGGCAAATGTTGCAAAAGTATGGAGTGGATGGGCAATTACTGGTTGCTATCATGTCTCTGTAAGAAAGCTCTGAGATGTGTGTCCGGATAAATGGCATTAAGTCAAGACCGTTCACCGTGGGTGTTGGACTCCGCCAAGGGTGCGTACTGTCGCCCCTCCTGTTCATTATCTTTATGGACTGGATAGACAGGGGCAGCCGAGGCGATGAGCGTGTTTGTGTGGGCGACTGCCAGGTGGAGAGGTTGCTCTTTGCTGACGACCTTGTCCTCCTTGAGTCTTCACGTACTAACCTTCAGCATGCACTAGACCGGTTTGCAGCCAAATGTGAAGAAGCTGGAATGAAGATCAGTGTGGCTAAAACCGAGGTTCTGGTCCTTTCAAGACAGCCTGCTCAGTGCGCTCTCCATGTTAGGAGAAATTCAAGTATCTCGGGATTGCATTCACGAGTGATGGACGGCAGGAGAAAGAATTGGATGCTCGGATCGGTGCAGCAAGCTGTGTCAGACGTAAACTGTGGCGATCCGTGGTAACGAAACGCGAGCTGGGTAATAAAGCCAAGCTCTTCGTCTTCAAATCTATCTTTGTCCCCATTCTCACCTATGGTCATGAGACTTGGGTAATGACCGAAAGAGTGCGATCGCGGGTACAAGCGGCCGAAATGAGATTTCTGAGAGGTGTGGCAGGTGTTACCCTACTAGATAGAGTGTACAGCAGCACAATAAGGGAATCTTTAGGTGTTGAGCCGCTACTTCTCCGCATTGAGCGATCTCTGTTGCGGTGGTATGGCCACGTGATACGGATGCCGCAAACTAGTCTTCCTAGGCAGTTGTTATTTTCCAAGCCGGTGGGTAAGAGACCAAGGGGTCGGCCTAGAACCAGGTGGCTAGACTACATGGAGAATCTGGGTTCGAGTCGCTTGGATATTACCAGGGAGGACATGCGCCTGATGGCGGAAGATCGCGATCGCTGGAGATCATCCATAGGGCTGCTGCCCCCGCGACCCTAACGGATAAGCGGGTTTGAAAAGTAAGTAAGTAAGTAGCTAAATTTTGTGAAATCAGTTAATGATATTTTAGAGATTGTACTGGCAAAAACTTTTATCCTCTTTAAATAATCATATGCATTCATAAAGCAGAGTTTATAAAATTTCCTTTGGAACCTCGAAAGTTTCGCAGTTTTTATTTATTCGCTTCCAACTTTTTCTTATAACTAATATGGAATTCCGCAATGGCAATTCTAACCTCTTCCTTAACTACTTTTTATGGCATTCATTTATCTAAACATCTTTCCACGTCTGCATTGGAATAAGGCAAAAGTCAGAACAGACAATGTCATCCACGCCAAATTTTTGAAAGGATTTTCATTCACAGTGTCTTTAAATTGTAGACTTCAATCGAAAATATAAAAGTACTGGCTATACAAGTCCACCTAAACAAATTGATGTTCTGCCAGCTATTTAATCTGGGCCATAATTTTAAAAAATAAATAATTCTAGAGTTTTCAACTGATAACTTTTCGAGTTTCTTCATTATGTTTACGTTTATCCGAAAGCTTATCTCTCATTTCCGTCAGTAATCTTTTCACGAACTAAGACATCTCTGCCTTAAAGCAGATTCTTCATCAAATTCCCTTCTTTTCATTTCTCGGAATTTGTTTTCAAAAAGATACCCTAAATAACAGCTTGGAACGGTGAACTTGATATCATGCTGAAACAAATCAAACTTCCGATCAGGCATTGTAATTTTTTGGGCAAGACACTGTATTAACTTCAAAAGATCAGCATTCCTTGCTTTGAAAGCCTTGCCGCATGTTGGATGTCTCCTAAAATTGGTTAAAAAGGAAAGAAGATAAAGCTTAAAAAAAAAAAAGAAATTCCGTTCTATGGAGTAGTGGGCTTAAGATGTCAGCTTTCTTGTGTAATTTGCATAAGTAATTATGCTGAAAGTAATAAATGCTGCTAGTGAGTTAACATTTCGTTAAGTCTTGTCTTTATTTTCCGCAAGTATTACGAAAGCTGAATTAGAATGAGCCTTGGTAAACTAAAATACACACATACCAATAAACCAATCAGAGGGCGGACTTGTTTCTATCAAACTAGGGATGGGCGATTCTTAAGAAGAATCGACTCTTACTGCATCGATTAACTATTCTTTCAGTACTCGATTCATACGATTATTCCTGAAACCGATTAATCGATTATTAATCGATTCGAAATCACAATTTTGCTTAAGACGTAAAAAGTTCCAGATAAAATATTTCAATCTTTGAAATTAATTACATCTTATACGTTTTGCTTACATAAAAATAAAATGTCACGCCAAACCATTACATAATTAACAAATAATCTTTACTTAATTACGTATTATCCGTGAGTTCAAGAATAATAGCTGGTCTGTTCTTTTTCCAGTCAAACTTTTCCGAAATTGGGTCGCCTGTTAGTCCAAAATAAAAGTTCAGAGGGCTCAGTATTGGCACAAGTATTTTTTTGCAATACATTTTTGCAAATTTTTGTACTCTGAAGCTGAGGATATGCAGCCTTCATATTATCCCATACCACTGGATCATTGTGACGATCAAATGTATTCTGTTGCAAAAATTGCCGTAGTTCACTTGACAGGTTCCAAGGCCAGCAGGACCCCCTTCACTTATGTTTCCAGACATATCCTCGATATACACATACACTGGCCAATGAATTAGAAACCCGTGATGAATTACTGTACTGATATATAAAGCGGGGTCACAGGTCAGAAACGATTGTGATATGCAAATGAATGCAATCATGTGAGGTACGTGCTCATTCCAAGCTGCAGGTACAGGGTAGGAACAAGCTGCTGCTGCTGCTCAAGTTGAGCAAAATGGGGAAAACAGCAGAAATGTCTGAGTTCCAAAAAGGAGTTATTGTGGGAGCCCGTCTAGCTGGAGATACGATTTCCAGGACAGTACAACTCATTGGTATCTCAAAAGGTCAGGTCTCCAAGGTGTTCAATGCGTGGAAACGGAATCCACAAGAGTTGTCGAAACGGCAGAATTGTGGATCAAAAACAATCAACACAGACAGGGACCGACGTCGTCTGAGACGGATTGTGCGGCAAAACCGAAGGTCTACTGTGGAGCAACTGACGGCAGACTTCAGTGAATGATCATCGCAACCCATCTCTTCCAGAACAATGCGCCGAGAGTTGAAGCGAATAGGGACGGGAAGTCACATACAAGTGAGGAAGCCCCTGGTGTCAGCAACAAACCGGAAAGTTCGCCTGCAGTGGTGTAAAGAACGGTGTGACTGGACAGTAGACGACTGGAAAAAGGTGAAGTGGTCGGACGAGTCACGTTACACATTGTTTTGCACCGACGGCCGGCAGAGAATTTGGCGGCAGCCCCATGAAACGATGGACCCCTCATGTGTTGGAACACAGTTCAAGCTGCAGGAGGAGGCGCCATAGTATGGGCCATGTTTTGTTGGTATGGCAAGGGTCCCCTGATATTCCTTGACAGTCGGGTGAAAGCCAAAGACTACCTGAACATTGTTGCAGATCAAGTCCATCCTGAAATGGTGCAATTGTACCCAAATGGTGACGGATTCTTCATGGACGACAGTGCTACTGTCCATCGAGCAAGAATTGTTCAGGAGTGGTTTTCTGAACATGACAACGAGTTGCAACATCTGCATGGCCAGCGCAAAGTCCGAATTTTAATCCGAACGAGAATGTTTGGGACATGTTGGAAAGAGACATTCGTCGAAGGCATCCGCTTCCGTCTACTCTTCAGGACCTGAAGGTCTCTCTGACGAATGCATGGTCTACGATTACCTTACCTGCATTGCAACACCTTGTAGAGTCCATGCCAAACCGCGTATGTTCTGTAATTGCAGCCAAAGGAGGGTCAATACCATATTGAACGAAGGTTTCTAATTCATTGGCCGGTGTGTGTGTATATCATCAAATCTTTAACGAAATCAGAAGTAGTGCACCTGTCTGTACTCTTAGGTCCTAAACCTTGTTGTAAGAGTAGTTCTAGTCGACTTAAGGTATTTTTGCGGTTATAAACATATTTTCAATATTGATAAGCTGAGTTCTAATATCCGCAATATTCCCATTTAAGGATTCTACCTTTGCTTCAAAATCACTATACGTAGGAGATATACGTAATTTCGTTTATCACTAGGTCAAAGGCACTAAATCTACCATCCTTACAATCCTCAAGAAAAAATGTAAATTAAATATTTAATATAAGGACATGTTTAATACTTAATGAATTAAAATTAACTAAGCAATTATGTCTTTCTGAATTTTGATTTTAACATTTTTTTTTCTTTTTACATTTTTGAATTTTTGAATCAAAGGCCTAAAGATAGAAAACAAAAAAAGCCAATGAAGACACATACAAATTTAAATTTTACAATATTCTTTAGACAAAGAAATTATACTTAACCAGCATAGAGCAACTTTTTGAACTTCGGCAAACGATGTATAATCCCGAACGTCAATCTCCTTAGCGAAAATCCAAAGGTAATGATATGGAGCATAAAGTTCAGACTAATCCGTTGCATGAAAAATTCCTTCTTCATCACAGTCGATAATACAATTCAAGTCCAAAACAAGAAATTAATCTCCCCGAGAAGGGTATAGGAAATTAGCGGAAGCCCTAAATTCATCTATTTTTACCCATTTATCTGCACTTCTTAATTAATTCTTAATTCCTCCCACCAATTTTTTTAATCGAAAAATTAATTTTTCGAACGTAGTATTTAGAAAATGAAAAAGAGCACTTTCGTCTTTTCTCTCTCATCATTTTCGATCGATTGATATATCATATGCCATATGCTGCCATAGTTCTAAATACCAAGTGACTGCCACTCCTACAACTCCGACCACACTGAAACTATTTGACCTAATAGTAATAATGTATGAAGGCAATTCAATAAGTCGGTTTCACGAATTTTTTCTCAGCAATTTATTGATCAAACAAGACGACATTAGGTGTGCAGGAGTAGCAGTTCATTAACTATTAAGTAGCGGAAGAATGGAGCTACTTATTGTTTTCACAATGTCCGTCCGTCTGTCTGTCCGTCCCCTTCATAATTTCCGCATTTTTTGAGGTAGAAGGTTGAAATTCGGAATGCAGCTTACTATGGGCATGTGCACTTTCACTATGTAGTTTGGTTTTGATTGGCTCAATGGGATCGGAGTTTCGGGGGCGGAAAATAGACGGGACCAAAAGGTCTATGCGTATTTATGCATATAAAGGAGTGAAATTCGATATGCAGATTCCTCTAAGATAGATCAACATTACTATGAAGTTTGGGCCAAATTGTCCCAATGGGGTCGGGATTATCGGGGTGGCAGTTACTTGGTCTTTAGAACTACGGCAACCTATGGCATGTGATATATCATTCGAACGGAAATAATGAGAAACGAAAGAAGATAGAGCTATTTTACACTTTCTAAATACTACGCTCGAGAAAATCAATTTTTCGATTTAAAAAATTGGGGAGGGAGGTTAAAAAGTGGGATAAAAGGTTAAAAATAGATGATCTCAGTGCTTCCGCTACTTTCCTATACCTTTCTCGGGAGGATTACCTTCTTGTTTTTCTATATATCCACCACCGGCAGCAATGCATTTTTCCCACCGTGACATTTTTCGGATATGCCAGCTTCTTAAAACGTCTTTGCTGTAACCACCAAGCTACGCCTTGTCTTGCGTGATAAGCGACAGAGCGACCACGTCCATCTCCTTCACGACAACGCAAGGCCACACGTCACCATGGCGGTCAAGGAAAAACTCGCGAGGTACGACTGGGAAATCATGGACCATCCGCCATACAGTCCAGATCTGGCGTCCTCGGATTATCACTTCTTCGGCCCAATGAAGAAGGCATTAGCTGGCCAGCACTTCTCGTCTGATCGTGAAGTGCAACATGCTGTGCGGCAGTGGTTGCACCAACAGCCGACAACGTTTTATCCAAATTGGTGTCATGATCGGGAAAATGGTGGTGGATATATCCTTCCGAGGAAGGTATACGTAGGAAAGTTGCGGAAGCCCTGAGATCTTTTATTTTTAACCTTTTATCCCACTTTTTAACCCCCCTCCCCAATTTTTTAAATCAAAAAATTGATTTTCTCGAACTTATTTAGAAAGTGTAATATAGCTCTATCTTCTTTCGTTTCTCATCATTTCCGATCGAATGATATATGACATACCATATGTTGCTATAGTTCTAAAGACCAAGTAACTGCCACCCCCACAATTCCGACCCCTTTGGGACAATTTGACCCAACCTTCATAGTAATGTTGATCTTTCTTAGAGGAATCTGCATACCGAATTTCACTCCTTTATAGACCTTTTGGTCCCCTCTAATTTCCGCCCCCGAAATTCCGACCTCAATGAGCCAATCAAAATCAAACTATGGTGCACATGCCCATAGTAAGCGACATTCCGAATTTCAACCTTCTACCTCAAAAATTGCGGAAATTATGAAGGGGCCGGCGGACGGATGGACAGACAGACAGACGGACATTGTGAAAAAAGCTCCATTCTTCCGCTACATAATAAGTAATGAACTGCTACTCTTGCACACTTTATGTCGCCTTGTTTGACCAATAAATTGGTGTTAAAAAATTTGTGGAATCGACTTACTGATCTGTCCTCGTAAATCTTGCCTAGAATAATCTGCATATCGAATTTTATTTTTTTTATTTATTTACAAAAATTGCCTTAAATAGGCATTGAATACAGATAATACATCCACAGAAAACTAAACAACACATGACAGAAAATTTCAAACAAATCGCCATTTAAGTTGATTTGACAACATATAATGCACTAACTTACTATAAAAATGTTTGCGTGACGTATTGCATGCTATAATTTGACAGGTCAATGGTATAGTACGTAAATCCAGGGATAGCTCATTCCAAACACCAAAAGAATTGTAAGGAAAACATCTGCGGCGAAAAGCAGTTAATATTTCACTTACTTCAAATTTGTTTCGTCTCATACCACGTGCAGAGGGATCAGCTTGAAAAAAAAGTCATGATCTTATGTAAAGGATGTCCTGGGTTTCTAACAATTACAGCAAGTTCATGTAAGCGTTTCAAAGTAATCAGAGTATCAAAATACAGTGCATTGTTAACCGAACAAAATTTGAAAATCGGTTGCTGAAATTTTAATCTGAACAATCCCCGCAAACATAAATTATAGGTAACTTTAATTCGCTTTAGAAGATGTATTTCCCCAAATTGTTATACAATAACAAATAACAGATTGGAAAAGTGATTTACAAAACGCATTGCTTACTACCAATGTTTTAAGATTTTAAGCGCAAGGTTTTTCCTTCATGAAGTTGGACTCCGTTTTTGCGTGAGAATCATGACTGACATAACGTCACTGCCCGCCCGCGCAAGTTTCGTGTCACGTTGTCCTCTAAAGAATTTACTTAAATAATAAATTAAAACAATTTACAATTAAATAAAACAAATAATCAAAATAAAAAATTAATCACACCAATCCTCCTGCAGATCATATGAGGGCCTTGCCAGATTAATTTCGTCTTTTTTAATATTTTTTGTTCAGTAATATCAAAAAAATTTGAGCGTCATTGGATTAAGTGTAAAGATCTCAAATGAGATAAATAAATAACCGTTCGTCCCAATATAACTGGGTTCTTCATTTTTGTATGGACTTATCATATAACCATGTATGAGTGTTGCTTGTGCACCATTCTTTTTTTTAATATAATCATTTTTACTTTAACGTTATTTCAAATACAGGACGTTATTAAGTGGTAAGTCCACCGCGTTGAACGATACATTTGTTTGCTTGAAGCTCTGAGTCAGTGAATGCTCCAATACGGTTCTAAGTGATTAGTAATACGTCTATCATCATCATCAATTGTACGGGCAACTCTTCTGTTCACTTCTACATCGGGTTGGCAACTTGGCTCATGTCTCCGCATCTGGCGGGCAACTGACCACTACTCTTCTCAACGTCTAATCAAAGATTTTTGAATATTGTTGGTTAATTTTGGAATGATTCTTTTATATGTGTCTTTCATCGAACTTAAAATATATTTCCTCTGTACAGTCTTATTATATGGAAAATATCATATCATCACTTAGAATAAACACATTTCATTCATTTTGTTTTAACGAGCGAGCAGACGCAATGCTCGAAGGCCCTCGGGACACGCCCAGTCCCGGTGCGGTGCCGCACCCGCTTCGGACCCCAGCCCGACCGGCCCAGCCCTCAGAGCCAATCCTTGTCCCGAAGTTACGGATCTGGCTTGCCGACTAGGGTGTTATCTACGTCCATGTGATATTCATCAAAGTTCAGAGTTCATCATTATTTCGAAGCCGTTGTAGAGCATAATTTTAACGGGTAATCTTATCTTACAGATCCTTATTTGAAGAGATGTTTGGATATCGTGCTGGCCAAGGAATCACCGGGACGGTTTGCAAAGCAAGCCTGTTTGTATTCGCGTTAAGTGCTGTAGATTATCATTTATAGAGCAATGCAATGGCCTGCGGTACCTTGCCAACATGTCCCTGCAGTTTTGTCCTGCCCGTCATACTTACTGAAGAAGGCCGACTGTTGTAGCTGATAGCACTAAACCATGACACCCCGTTTACGAGCTGTATGCCCTCAAAAATGGTAGAAGGATTTATCCGATTCTCAAGTTTGCGTCCAGATTTTCATCTCAGTGATTACATTGCTGAGATCAGGGCTGTCATAACATATGGGCATTATGGGCACTTGCCCAGGGATCCAATGAGACAGGGAACATAGAATGGTTATCCTAGGGGACCCAGCACACAGCTTTATCCAGGGTTGCTCAGGGGCCCATAATGCTGTTAAGACGGCACTGGCTGAGACAGAAGCGAGATTCGCCGCCGAACGTTATGTTTCGCTCCTCCGACCACCATTTTGAAATTCGACTAATGGTTTGCATCCCGTCCAATTTCCTCCGTAACCAATCAGTGAGCTGGAAAATCTGTTCGCCCTTGCATCATCAACTCCTGTTTAGTTAATTCAGAGAAAATTAAATGACTTTGAATAACAGTAATTTATTGGTAGAGAATCAATGAATGTGGAAACAAAGATGGTGCTGTAAAAATAAAAGCCAATGATTTCTTGGATTTCTCTAAAATGATTTTAACCTTTGATATAGACATTCGAGAATAAATAATTAAGATATTCTTTACTTATTCTACAATCAGTGGGTTGTTTTTAAGGGAATATTATAAATTCTCGATTATTGTAAATTGTTTTAAAATATCAATGTCATGAACACTCTTTTATTGCATAGTTAGACAGTTAAAGTAATTTATGCTCTATATTTATCTTTCTAGAATGGAATGGGAAAACTTCGCATTCTCACTCGAGGATTAATATTAGATGGCGAAGCTGAATTTCAGAAATCTATATTTACGACGAGAATTAAATCACGCAAGGTAAAAAAAGCTATCGTGACTATGTTTTGTTATTCGAGACATAATTTTCCAGCAGATAAATTATTTTTTAAATATTGAATATTTGAAATAAAAATAGTAATATAAAGCATATAAGTAATATTCCAATAATAATTTAAGAACATTTAAATCAGTTCTTCTATAATGATTTTATTTATCCTATACAAAAAAAATCAATGATGACAAGAAATTTAAAAAAAATCGTTAAATAAGTTCTCTATCAACGGATTATGATTAAAGAAATGAACAAAAAAATTTAATTTATATTATAACAATTTTACATTTTTATTTACGAATGTGTTTTATTTTCTAAACGTATCTGTTTCAAATCTGTTACAATGCGACTGATGATGTTATTGCCATGATGTTATTCTTAAAAAAAGCAAACTTTACAGGGCAGTATTCCATTGCTTAAATATTAAGTGACTATAAATAACTGATGATCGAATTAAGGGTTTCTTTATGAAAATGCAGGATAGAGTAGAATGTAATATAATATAATATAATATAATATAATATAATATAATATAATTAATTTAATACAGGGTATCTCAAATTGATATATAAACTCTTTGAAACGTTATAACTCAGCAACGAAATGAGATAGAAATACTTGGTTTGTTGTATTTTATTCCTTAAACTTCCTTAAGCCCGTACATGTTCAAAATTTCCACCTTCTGCCACAGTACACTCCCATTGCCGCCGTCGAACAGAGCGACATACGAGCGGATTGTAACTAATGGAATATCATTGATGGAATGAACACTGGATTTGGCGATACCAATTTCACGAGAGCATTGCCTCACTGACTTCTGGGTAAGAATTCCTGAAGTGGGCCCCTCAAAAACAAACATGTCGTGAAATTTAAAACTTTTATTACAATTTGTTAGTACCTAAATGGAGTATTAAAATTCCCAGAATATTTTTGAAAAATTTCATTTGTTAAAAAATTATCAACAAATACATTTTTTGGTACTTTTTGTTTAAAAAGTCATATCACAAAGTGATTTTTTTCAAATCTCTTTTAAATTTAAAGAAAACAAAAAAAACGTTTATATTTCATAACAAAACATAAAAGAATGAGGAAAAAAAAATTTTGTGTAAAAAAAAAAAATAAATTTCAACAATTTTGAAAAGACACATTTAATCAACGAGGGTTGGGGCATAAGTCATGGCAACTATTTCTTTTTGTGAGAATTCGACCGTGGGTGGAAAATGCGAAATATATAGATGAAAGGACAAGGAATGGAGGAAATGTACGGACATTTAGCAACACGGAACTATTTTGCTCTTCATGTTTATTAAGGTAGTTGATATAACATTACAACTTTCATGTTCCAGAATCATTACAGCACACATACCCGTTCTAAAGAGCCTCAAAGTAGTCCCTTGAACGTTCACAGTACGGTGCTAACGATGTGACAGATGCCCATATCATCTGCTTCACTATTTCTCTCACCATGTGGAAATCTGGTCATCTCCTGTTGCACAATGTTTGCAATGTCCGTTCGTGTCCGAAACTGTCTACCACGTAATGAATCCTTACCGTCCGTATAAGGTCAAAATCACATCGAGAAAAGTCCGGAGAGTATAGTCGGTGCTCCAATTCTTACCAAAGCCAGCAGAGACCGGCTATATTGATATACGAGCGTTGTTCAACGCGGATTACATCCATCCTGCACGGCGGTTGACTAAGAACTGAAGTTCAAAAAATTTCTGTCAGACATAACCACTCTACATCCCATCAAAGATAAGTCTAGAACCATACCCGTTCCTTACAATAAACTACTTATTAAAAATTTAAATTCAATTTTCAAACAATATAACATTTCTCTTTCTTTCAGCAACCACAACCAAATACGAAACTTGCTGGGCAACCCCAAAGATAAGGTACCGGATATACAAAAGTCAGGCATCTACGTCATCCATTGTTCGCAATGTCCTAAACTTTACAAAGGTCAGACCAAACGCAGTTTATCCACCAGATTTAAGGAACACCTCGACCACAGAAGATTCGGTAGATGCAGTCAATCAGCCATAGCCAAACATTCAATAGAGACGGGTCACGATTTTCCATCGACAACTTAAAACTGTTACAATCTATCAATAAAAAACACTTGTTAGATGCTTTCGAGAGCATGGCTATCCATAAATTCAACAACACGTTATTAAACTCCGACTTAGGCCCTATTGGTGATTCCCCTCTAATTCAGTGGTGGTCTCAATTAGCCAACCAATAATATTGTTTTTATTTCTTTTCTATTATTGGTCTGCCTTGTATTTCTCTCGCTATACAGGGTGATTTACATCGAATGTAAAATACTTAAAGGGGGTATTATAGAGGTTAAGGTAAACACAAAACGTCAAATATGAACGGTAACTGAGATATGAACAGAAATAAAAATGCCGGCACCAATATCAACAAGTTAATAACTCAGGTTCTGTAAAGCCTAGATTAATGCAATTTGGGGGAATAACAAGGTACATAAGACTGTGTATACCGTTAAAATTTGATTTAATTCCGACGAGAAGTTTCCGAGTTACACAGTCAAAATTGTGACAAGTGCTAGTTAGTACTCACAAGTGAACACGTACGTATTATGATGTTGAATGAGTAACTTGGAAACTTCTTGTTAGAATTAGATCAAATTTTAAAGGTATACACAGTCTTATGTACTCTGTTATTCCTCCAAATTTCATTAATCTAGGCTTTACAGAATCTGAGTTATTATAACTTGTTGATCTTGGTGGCGGCATTTTTATTTCTGTTCATATCTCAGTTATCGTTCATATTTGAACCCATGTTCATAAGACGTTTTGTGTTTATCTTAACCTCTATAATACCCCCTTTAAGTATTTTACATTCGATGTAAATCACCCTGTATAAACCGCTTTCTTCGGTTTCTAATCAGTTCACTTTGGGTTTTCCACGTGTTTTCCTTGGTTCCTGCCGAATGATGAGAGCTTTGCCCCAGTTATACTTTTTGTATAATTTTGATTTACTAGAATTATCATCACTTCAAAATCTACTTACGTTTATCGAATGAAAGTCTGACCGCCATTTTGGTTTATAAACAAATTAACAACAATGAACGTGTTGCTGTGCTTTTCCAGCGCCGTCTGGATCATATACAACAAACCTTATATTTCTATCTCATTTCGTTGCTGAGCTAATACGTTTCAAAGAGTGTATACATCAATTTGGAACACTATATATAATAACAATATGTTTGTTCTACGTATAAAGCGAGATAGTTTGTTATATTCATTACTATTCATCCATACAAATATATATTCACAGAATTCCCGTTAATCACCATTTACTTCTTAAAGTTAATAAAATTAAATTGCTTTAATATTTTGTATATGATTTGGTCATGCGCGTCATGGTTCCGGAAAATTTCAGCCAAGCAGAGAGGCGGAACAATACATGGGCGTTTCTAAAGAGATAGCTGAAAATTAACAGCATGATTTTACTTCCCAAAATAAGCAAAAAATTAGAGTGCCAGTTAGTTATCGTTGGAGTGCCAGTATCAAATGCAATTAGGCATTCTAATAAATCTTAAATTAATAAATTAATAGCCAAATGGGATCTGGTTTCAAGAGAAATGGTAATACGAGTGTATCGATAGCACCGTGAAGGTAGTTTGCAGTTAACAACGGCTTATAGGCTCATAGCCCGATAAGATTTTCAACTCAATTTTCTGAGGCTGGCCGAGAGGGCTAGGGCGTAGGCTCGAGTTCCACCTGGTCGTCGGTTCGAATCCCGCCGTGGGATGGATGTTTGTGTTTGTCCCGGGCTACGTACAGATATAACGTGTGTAAAAAGGCGCAAAATAACCTTAGTAGTCGACGCCAAACATTCTAACAAAACCTAACCAATTTTCTGAGAGTACTGCAACTACGAGAGTACTGCAACTACGTAGAGTGACGATTCAGATCATTCGAAAATGACTTCAAGAACTGCAGCTAAACGCAAGACAGCTATGGCAAAGATATAATTGGATGCTGCCACATTATCAGCGACACAATAACCGATAAATATAAGAAATGCGCTCTCAATTGGCAGAAAAATGCAGCACCCTATTCGATAACATAGGAACACGATTTTAAAATGCTCTTATAGGAGTATTCGTAAGAGATATCGGCAATCTGACGGAAAGTTCAGCATTAACGGAGTCTACTCTTTCCAAAGAAGAAAAGTCGATTTTATATTGGGGTTTGAAAGTTTTTCTTAAAGTTTATAGCTGCTGACATTATTATATGAAATCAATTTACTTCAATTTCAGTAAACGTCAAAAAGGCATGCAATACAGATAATCGAAGGAAAAATTTCACTATTTTTAATGTGTAAAAATTATCATTTGAAGGGTTTAAAATCAGTTTATATCTGCATTTTCAAGAGAACTATCGTTATTAGCCACCCGCTTAGCAAACGATTAATGCCCTTTCTTCACCAAGTCAAGTTTGGTGTTTTAAAATTAACTTTTAGAAGCCCGTAGAGCCTATTAACTTAGAACAAGAGAGAATTTTAAATTAAAATTAACCCCACATAATTCTTAAATGCTACTTGAGAAACTGCCCATTGCGAATAGAAACCGCAAAATAATAAAAAAAAAGTTAAAGTGGCAGCAGGGGACTCTGGTCAACTGAAGAAATAAATTGAAATGGTGGAATCGTACATTCGCAAAGGCCTCCCACTATGACCTAAAATTAATTCTTCTTGCATACTCTAAGGTCCAATTTTTATAAAATTTTTAACAGTTTTATAAAAATAAAAAACTCAAATGGTTCAATTCTCTCCCATCCATTTATATTCAAAATTTATTCATCTTAGTCGGTTTCGGCGGTGTTATCTGCACAAAATTTCGTCACATACGAACATACGTAATACGTACAGACGGAGCTTTATTCGGGAAATTTCAACATATCTTCGCGAGTCATTAAAAATTTTTTCATTTGGTGGGGGAGGGGGTGCATATTAAAAACCTTATTAACTCCATTAATTTACCAAAATAGTCGCATTGGAGCTAAACTATTTATTTACCAAATATATTCGTTTTGATAAGAGGAGTCCGTACATGTCGCATTTATTGACTTTTGTTCGCTAGTTGGGATGCTATAGGCGTTTTCTATATTTATAAAAACTTTATTATCTCTTAAAAGCTTAACAAATTGCCATAAAAATATTCATGTACAGTTTAAGGAAATCTCTAAGTGTGTATTAATTTCATTTGGCTCTGCGTGCTTACCGTTATGGGGAGTCAGCTGCTCAAAATTGATCATATAACTGAACATACGTACAGAATTTTTCCTTCCCTTTTCTGTTTGTAATTATGATATGTTTGAAGGGTTTCTTCACATATATTATTAACTTCCCTTTGAGATGAGTTTTTAAGTATTTTGCAGTTAAAAAAATTTTGAGAACATAAGCCATCCCTTTAGATGTTGGTCGATCAATAATCCAGACAAAATCGGAGTTTCTCTATATGGTTACTCATCTAAGTAACATCGCATCTAAGAAAAATTTGAAACACACTTAAAACAACTTAAGATTAATAATAACAAGGAAAAGAAATTTTTAAAAAGATTTAAATAAAGATATTTCGTAATAAACGAACAAATTTTATCCTAATTTGACAAAATGTGATGACCCTCTACAGTAGCTTTTCTCAACTAGGATTCCGCGAGAGATAAGAAAATATCATTATATATAACAATAAAATCTTGTAAACATTCCAAGGAGGAGCTTTAGCAGTGAAGCAGAAATACATTTATACATTTATTAAAAAGAAATTACCCCCCCCCCCGCCC
>JAHWFO010069717.1:843158-915537 GCA_023313115.1 Rhysida immarginata | reverse complement strand
AAACTCGTATCTTCTTTCCTTTTCCATCATTTCCGAACGTATGATATATAACATGCCATATGTTGCCATTGTTCTAAGGACCAAGTGACTGCCACCCTTGCAAATCCGACTCCCCTGGAAAATTGGACCTAAACTTCATAGTACTGTAGATCTTACCTAGAGGAATCTGGATACCGAATTTCACGCCTTTACGTACCTAAATAGCACACAGATATGTTGCCCTCCCCGAATCCCGCCCCCGTAATTCCGACGCCAGTGCACCAATCAAAACCAAACTAAATAGTGCAGATGGACATGCCCATAGTAAGCTACATTCCGAATTTCAACCTTCTACCTCAAATAATGTAGAAATTACGAAAAGGACAGACTGACTTTATAAAACCAATAAATAGCTCCATTCTTCCGCTACTTAATAAGCACTTGAGTACTTGACCAATTGTGGGTCGACAAAGCGATTTCACGTGCGCGCGCTGATGTCAGTAATGCTTAAAAGATGAACAGAAAGTAACAATGTATTCCTTCTTGACAAATCGATTGTTATATGACATGCCATTATCTTTGTATTCTTTACCTCACTGTTTTAGCACGTGAATTCGACTCGAAGGGATCCTCGAAAAATTCTGAAAAGTTGATACGGCCGAGCTAAGACTTTGATGGTCATATTTCTGAAAACAGAATTTGAAAAAGTTAATTCGTTTCCAAGTTATCGTGCAAACGGCGGACGGCCGGATAAACGTACAGAACAAAGGCGCATTCTTATAAGTAGCTTTTATGCTAAAGCTCCTAATAAACTGTATGTGGAAGCTCTGTAGAACATGGATTTCATAGAACAAGAATTCTTAAAAGGCAAAAAGCCTAGAACAGCGGTTCCGCAAAGGCGAAAAGGTTGAGAAGTAATACTGTAAAGACTCGTTCATTTATAAAATATAGCTCAATTTCAAATAATAAGATTACTCCAAATGGTTTTTGTGACATAATTAACATTGTATACTCTAATTAAAATCGAAAGCATTCCTCTATGAGCTTAAAATTTCGAATATTAAATAAAATCTTGTAAACATTCCTTAGCAAGAGCTTTAGCAGTGAAGAAGAAATGCATTTATACATTGATTAAAAAAATTAACCCCCCTCCCCCTCCCTCCGAATAGGGTAAGGCAAGTAGCAGATCCTGAAATAATTTATTTTCATCCCTTTATCTGCACTTTTTACCTCTCCCCAAGTTTTTTAATCAAAAATTAATTTTCTTGAAAGTAATATGTAGAAAATGTAAAAAAGCTTGTATTTTCTTTCCTTTCTCATCATTTCCAAACGTATGATATATCACAAGCCATATGTTGGCATAGTTCTAAAGACCACGTGACTACCACCCCCGCAAATCCGACCCCAATGGAACACCTGGGCCTAAATTTCTTAGTAATGTAGATCTTGCCTAGAGGAATCTGGATACTGAATTGCACGCCTTTACGTACCTAAATAGCACATAGATATGTTGTCCTCTCTGAATCCCCTCCCCCCGTAATTCCGACCCCAGTGTACCAATCAAAAGCAAGCTAAATAGTGCAGATGGATATGCCCATAGAATTATAGAAAGCTACATTCCGAATGTCAACTTTCTACCTCAAAAAATGTAGAAATTATGAAGGGGTACACAGTTAAGACATTATAAAACCAATAAGTAACTCCATTCTTTCGCTACTGAATAATACATGCATAGATTATGAGCACTTGAGCAATCGTGCGTCGACAAAGCGATTTCACGTGCGCGCGCCGATGTCAGTAATGCTTAAAAGATGAACAGAAAGTAACAATGTATTCCTTCTTGATAAATTGATTGTTATATGACATGCCATTAGCTTGGTATTCTTTACACTCACTGTTTTAGCACGTGAATTCGACTTGAAGGGGTCCACAAAAAATTCTGAAAAGTTGATACGGCCGAGCTAAGACTTTGATGGTCATATTTCTGAATCAGAATTTAAAAAAGTTAATCCGTTTTCAAGTTATCGTGCAAACGGCGGTCGGCCGGACGGACGGACGGACGGATAAATGTACAGACCAAGGGTGCATTCTTATAAGTAGCTTTTATGCTAAAGCTCCTAATAATGAATACAATTCCTTAAGATTCTGTGAAGTCCTAAGTAATTAGTAAATTGAAGAGATTTAGTGATATAAATAGCAATACCTCCTCCACGTTTATTAGAACGATGAATGGAAACAGAGTTTTAATTGTCAATTTCATGTATGAGTCATTCCACGTCAAATGGAACAAAATCGGGTGATAATTTTCTTAGGGTCTCCGATTTTTCTCAAACATTGGCAGTGTATTCTAGTGGATAAAATATAAGGCATGCGTAGTTTTGTTTACCAGATTAAATATATTTTTTATATAATTAATTATCAAAGTTATCAAAATTTCGCGCATCTCATCACATAAAATGAAGCATATCTCTGGTTATATTCGTCGTAAAGAGTTGTCGTATATGTCAAATTGAAGCTAAAATGAATCACTCTTTACTTTAATTAACTTTATGGACTTCAAAATAAAATATAAGGGGGGATGTACACTACTGTTTATAAAAATCGCAACACCCTGATGGAATAGCCCAATCTGCATTAAATTTGGAGCATTTGCATATCATGGGTCAGAAAAGAAACCATTAGATTTTCAGGTCAATACAATGCGTTTTATTGTCACATTAGTATCGGGTGAAACCACCGTGGGATGCAATTACAGCCTCTAAACGTCGTGGCATTGAGTCAAACAAGCTCTGAATAAGGGCCTGGGGAATGTCCTGCCATGCTCTCTCTACACGGGTATACAGTTCATCCACAGTTGCTGCTGCAGGAGTCTGACGAGCCAATCGATGAGCAACCCTGTCCCACACATGTTCGATTGGGGACATGTCTGGTGAACGAGCAGGCCAGGGGAACAAGGGCGTCTGATGTGCTTGGAAAAAGGCGAGGACATTTCTGGCCACATGTGGTCGGGCATTGTCCTGTTGGAATACAGCGCCTGGAAGGTTCTGCAGGAAGGGGATGACCTCGGGTTGCACAACTTCCCTGATGTACCGGTCACTGTTCAGATTGCCATGGATTCTGATCAGACGGGAACGGCCATGGTAACTGATTGCACCCCACACCATCACCCCTGGCGTTTGTCCTGAATGACGCTGCAGGATGCATTCTGGAAGGTCGCGCTCGCCACGATGTCTTCTGACTCGTATCCTGCCGTCATGGTGCTGCAAGTTAAACCTTGACTCATCCGAAAACACAGCTTGTTGCCATTCAGCTTGCCACTGTTGGTGTTGATGAGCCCATTGCAACCTGAGGCGCCGGTGGTTTTGAGTCAAAGGAATCCGCAACAATGGTACTCGTGCCATCAATCCTCTGGAAATCAAACGGCGTCGTACAGTGCTAGCAGACATTGTCCTGCCTACTGTAGCACCCCACTGTTGTGCTAACACTGTGGAAGTGGCTGTACGATCTGCTACACACATGCGATAGAGGTGTCTGTCATCTCGCGGTGTCGTCGTGCTGGGTCTTCCTGAGCCTGGTCTTCGGTGCGCCCTGTTCTCTTCGCTCCACTGCCTGCATGCACGCATAATTGTCGTTGCATTACGTCCTACACGAGCAGCAATGTCACGATACGACCATCCCGCTTCACGCAGACCAATTATGCGTCCTCTTTCAAAGTCTGTCAGCTGTTGATATGGTACCCTTCGTCGTCGTCGAGGCATGGTGTTCTTTCAAGCAATTACTCTGAAAATCTAATCATTTATACTCTGACCCATTGTATGCAAATATTGCAAATTACATATGGATTAGACCATTCCATCAGGGTGTTTCGATTTTTATAAACAGTAGTGTATTAACCTGAAAACGATGCTCTAAAATTATTGAAAAACAGAGTTTAATTCCCTCATATCCATTGCAAAACACTAAGAAATTGCAGGATGGAATTCCAAACAGTTCAATCAGTATTAAATTACTTACGAGGTCAGGTGCGCTGCTTTGATGTGTGAGCAGGAGCAGGAATACAACAATGGCTCAGGCGACGTCCTTGAAGCGACGATCACGTCATGAGCAGTTAACATTTTTAATTAAATTACATCATTTCACATTTATTTTCTATATTTCTAAAAGGAATTGCACTTTGAAATTTGGGTGGCCATTACAACAAATATCAAGAAATATGATGGTATTTTTTATAGATTTATAATATGTCGTTTTATTTTAAAATTTTCAAAATTAAGGTTAAAACCATGTTGAATAAATTTTTCTTCAATTATATCTGCAAATATATGGATTAAAAGCCCCATATTTTAAGTTTTAAAATGAGCTATGAATGAAACCTGTATGACGTACAGCACCAGAGAAACATGCGTTTATAGAACCCTTAACCGGCTAATTTCTGTAAATTTGACTGCAAATATTTTGTAAGAAATTATGTTAGATGAAAATTAACACCGTGGGTTTACTTACTTTGATGTAGGGAATGTGTAAAAAAAGTTTGAACCTTTTATTAAAACGTAGTGTTTTTTAGGTGTTCCATTTCACGTAGAATGGCTCTTATGTCGGAGGGATAACGAGTCCAGGTCTCGGGTAAATATGATAAGATTAGGGAGAACCGTGATTGAATTGAAATTTGTTAACACCAGAGAAAAGTTGGCCTGGATACTCCGATATCTCGTAGATATAAAACTCGATATATAGGGTGGCGCAAAAGTTTGAGCACTCAAAATTCACTTGCCAATATTTTTATTTTAATATTTATTTAACCATTTGGATTGAATGTTCTTAAAGCACGAAATTTTTGCTTGTATCATCCAGATATTGAATGCTAATCTCAATATCAGCTATTAGCTGCGCAAATAGATTTGATCTATAAGGAAATGAAATTTTCAGACTTTTTTTCTTGTACTTTAATCTCCCATTCAGCTTTTCAAAATGCCATTACACTTAAAATTTGATCAATCTGTACTAAAATGTGAAACAATAACCTAGACCCTCTGAGCCATTTAGACTGAAGAGCCAAACACATTAAGATCACCTACTCAATGACGCCTGCAAAACAGCTGCAACTCGCCTTGGCATGGATGCCACAAGTTCTTGGTAGATGACTGGAGACAGGTTGTACCAAATGTCTAAGCAGCGGTCACGCAAAGTCAAGGTATTCCGACCTGGTGATGTTTGAGCTCTGAGCCGCCGCTCCGTGGCATCCCAAATGTGCTCTATCGGATTAAGACCCGGCGAGTTAGGTGGCCAGGACATTAATTGGAATTCATCCTTATGCTCCTCGAACCACTCCAACACAATGCGAGCCTTGTGACATGGGGTGTTGTCCTGTTGGAAGATTCCATTTCCAGTTGGGAAGACAGACGCCATGTAAGGGTGTAACTGGTCCGCAACGATACGGGTTCCAGAGCCGCCCATGAGAACGTCCCCCAAAGCATAATACTGCCACCACCATCCTGAGTATGGCCTGCTGTACAGGGGAGAGGAGCAACTGTTCGCCTGGGAATCGGCGTACCGACACGACCATCGACGTGATGAATAAGAAATCGTGATTCACCGAACAGGCAACTCTCTTCCACTTATCCATGGTCCAGTCTCGATGTTCCCGAGTCCGCTGTAGGCGTCGTTGAGAATGACGCTTGTCAACAGAGGCACACAGCCCCATATCCAAGTGTCCACTAAACTGTGTGTTCCAAAACAATTGCACTTGGATCTGCATTGTATTGGGCTGTCAGCTGAGCCACTGTCTGGCACCGATCTTGCTTTACCAAGCGGGACAGTCTCCGACGTCCGTTTCCTTTGATGAGGCGTGGGCGTCCAACACCTTGGCATCTACTGCTGGTTTCACCGTCATTTATCCACTTTGCATAAATACTAACAACGGCAGATCGTGAACAACCTACCAGTCGTGCAGTTTCGGAGATACTCGTTCCGAGTCTTCGGGCCATTACAATCTGTCCTCTATCAAATTCGCTTAGATCAGCAGCCTTTCCCATCATTCGCAAAATTAAGTGCAAGACTGATTCCTTACCTTCTCCAGTAGCAGTTAAATACCATTCCCACTTAAGTACGTGCCCTCCACATAGTCCAGACGAGTTCATTCACCAGTGTGGTGATGGTCATAATGTTTTGGCACTTCAGTGTATTTCTGTGGGAATATTTGTGAATGGTCATGCGAAAACATGCCTAAAGGAATTGAATTTTTTTGGTGATTTATAATCATTGGACTTTAACTTTATTTTAGTCTAACAGAACATTATTATAGTGAACAATTTTTATATTAAATATTATATTTTCACGCACCTCAGTTTCAATTTACTCATAATTACAGTGCACACATTGAATTAATGTTTTTGTATCCATGAACGTATGATATGCCCATCGTCCAGATGTTGTTGTAGCTAAGGCAGAGAAAACGCTTGTGAATTAGGTGAAGACATGTGATGGTCTTCCTTCAAGGTCAAAATCAGTCAAAACTGGTTCAATGGTACGTGGTTTAGTGGAACCATGATGGTCATTTGAACTTTGAATGCTAGGCTATAGCATGTAATATATCAACAACTTGGAATGACGTGTCATGAATGAATATAACGTAAAATTAGTGATAGCCGAAATTGGTTCAAAGATCCGTGGTTTAGTTGTACCATTATTGTCCACTGGAAACTATCAACGCCAAGATATGTCATGTAATATATCAAACAGCTTGGAATGACGTGCCATGAATGAATATAACGAACAATTAATGATAGTGGAAATTCGTTCAATTGTACATGTTGTAATTGTACATAATGGCACCATTGGAAACTTTCAATGCTAAGAAATACCATGTAATTACTTATGCCTTACATTATCAATAGTAAATTCCTGTTAGATTAATTGTTATAAATAGCTAGTAGCTATTCGCTTGTTTATAGAGTAAATGCTTATGAGAACCCCTTTGCAGCAGATTATAAAGAAATAATAAACCCTTATACAGAACGTTTCAATACATGACGCTCATTTCATTAAATAGGAATGCTTACAAATTAAAGGACTATTATATGATCGAATATATAGAGAATTACTATTCTATCCATTTAACTTTTCATTTACTTTTATTCATTTTGAACTACACATTTTCCGTTAGAACTAGCAACCAGAGGCTTCTTTAGCAACCTCATCTAATCCTAACAACGAAAAGCTTCTTTAGAAAACAAATATTTTCCTTTTTATTCTCGAATTCATTAAAATTCTATCGGTCCTGGGCATTTCGGTTGCCTGTCTTGTTAACAGCTTATTACAATTTTTATTTTTAATCATTGATAGCATTTAAACATTGACTTTGCTGTTTTTTATTCCTTTCATAAATATTCAGTTTGAAGAATTTCTTTGAAATTTAATGTTACTTTCATTGTTCGCATTTACATGCTGGTCTTTAAATGTCTTTATTGCTTGAAGATTTGCTAATACTAAATTATTATGATCTCATGGCACTTTTGGGCTTTCGCGAGGTCTCTCGATGGCCTTTTTTATTACCTAATAGGTCGTCTTTATTTCTGCTGATTTCTTTCCTGATGTGCACAGAATCAGAAATAAGTCGATCGATCAAAATTCGTATTCGTCGATAGATTCATGACTCTCTTCTTAGTGATGTCAAAGCTGCAGGATCTCATAATGCGTTCTTGATGACCCTAAGGCATTCCTGTCTTTTATTTTTTATTACAAGATGCTTTACTATCATAAATGTTTAATCTACTGTCGCGTCTTTTGTGTTTTGCGGTCATTTTGCGAATGTCTTAAAGCAATAGCGATCAGCCCTTTTTTATACCATGACCATAACCCAAAAGAAGCCTACAATTTTTTAAGTGAAAATTTCTTCAGTCAAAATTTAATAAGTATTCTTGACACAACGGTATTGGCTTCGTGTGTCCAGAATATCTAATTTTTTTATCAATTAATGGTGTCTTCACCGATCATAGTAGATCATCCTAAAAGCAATTTAACACCTCTTGTTGTTTTCGCTTACTTATGATTTTAACCATTTCTAGTTTGTGCCTTTCTTGTTTATTTCTGACTTAACTTTCAGTTTCTGAGTTTTTTCTGACTTAACTTTCAGTTTCTGAGTTTTTTCTGACTTAACTTTCAGTTTCTGAGTTTTTTCTGACTTAACTTAACTTTCTCCCTGAAAAATAAAAATGCATGGATATCTAGTTGACCATAACATATGACCTAAACAGATGAGAAAATCGCTCTCATCGGTTCAATAATTTTTTTTTTCATTTGGTTGGAGGGTTCTTAGGATTTATTTAATGAATTTTAAGTTAAGAAAACAAAATCCTCCCCCCCCACTAGTATTTTTTCCTGCTGAGCTTTATTATTTCTATTGCATTGTTGCTTACTACAGTTCATTTTTATACAGCTTTATATGAAGAATATCAGCGTTTTATCTACTTGTAACTTAATAGAAATGTAATATTAATTTACGAATTTTTCTTTCTTTGAAATTCTAAAAACATCTTACATAGAACAAGCGACGCAGGATTAGAAGTAACTGTTCATAATTGTATTACTTCTAATAGCTACTCATTGAATGATGGTAAATTTTAAAGTTCATTTGCTTACTTTAGATAACGACTGTCATTCATGTAGTGATTATAAGATTAAATTAGTTTTATCTAGATATGTCTTTTATAAAAACCATTTGCATGCAAACACTTGAAAAGACCAATGAAATGGTGGCATTTCTTCAAAATTCAAGACATGTAGAAGCCTCTATTTTTGTTCTATGAGCACAAAACAAGAGTGCAACGTTTGCAAAACACGTCTTTGCCAAGTGCATCGAGTAGCTAATGGTGGTTATTGTCAAGTGCTTACAACGTACTCCTTAAATATATGTTAATTTCAAAGACACAAAAATATTTTTAATTCATGTATAATTTTTGTTTAATCATAGATTACCTTAAAGTTTACTCATATGAGTTGGACCTCTTGAATTTATACGGTCTTTGTTTCCTTACCATACAATAGAAACAAAATAATGAGCAAAATAGTCATCTAAGAAAGCTTTAGCTAAAAGCTACTTATGAGAATGCACGTTTAGTTTGTACGTTTATCCTCCCGATCGTCCGGTCGCCGTTTGCACCTGAACTTGAAAACGGATTTGTTTTACAAATTCCGTTTTCAGCAATATGGTCATTATGCTCGGCTGCGTATATCACTTTTTCATGGTTTTTTGTGGACCAGGTCAACTTAATTATATGTGCTAAGACTACCAAGTCATATAATAATCGATTCCGAGGCCAACGAGAGACAAGCCAGGGCACTTAAAAGTCACATGATCATCGGGATCCGGCCAACCATTCATCCTTCATTGTCTCCATCTTGGATTTTAACAATCAATATTTTTTCGTTTGTTGGAAACAATGAAGGATGGATTGTTGCCCGGATCCCGATGATTATGTGACTTTTGAGTGCCCTGACCCAACACCACCTCTACTCAAAGCCTGAGCGCGAAAATTTCATACATTGCTACATCATCATACCTAGTCATAATTTAAGGTTTATTATTGGTAGAAATGCGATTAAAGATGATTACTTGTGACGTTTTAACAACGTATGACGTTTCCGCGCTCAGGCTTTCTCTTTAGGTGGTGTTGCCTGGCCTGTCTCTCGTCGGCCTCGAATAACACCACCTAAAGACAAGGCCTGGGCGCTGAAACGTCATTACATTGTTACATCATCTCAGTAGGGAAAATTCAGAGCTTATTATTGGTGGAAATACGGTTAATAATTCCCTATTGAGGTGATGTAACAATGTAATGACGTTTCAGCGCCCAGGCCTTATCTTTAGGTGGTGTTGCCTCTGATCGATTCGTAGTGACGAGTTAACAATGAACGAATTATTACTTTCTGTTTATCTTTTAAGCATTGTTGACAATGAGCACGTGACGAACGCTTTGTCAAGGCACGATTATTCAATTACTCTTAATTCACTAATAATTATAATGCGTCAGTCGGCGTAACAATGTAACCTTCATTGTTTCCATCAGTATTTTTTCATTTGTTGAAAACAACGAAGGTTGGATTATTGGTCGGACTACTATGGTAGGCGACTTTTACACGTCCGGGCCTGTCTTTTTCATCGGCTATGAGGATTGAAAAGTCACCTGACCATAGTATACAGGATGTAACAGAAAGGTACGGCCAAACTTTCAGGAAACGTTCGTCACATGCAGAGGAAGAAAATATGTTAAATGGACATGAGTCCGGAAAGGCTTTATTTCCATGTTAGAAATCATTTTCACATGGATAGGTGACAGATGGACAGGTAGAGGTGGACAATTTCCTTAGCCTCCACGCTCTCCGGACCCAAATCCATTAGACTTTTATTTGTGGGGGCATTTGAAAGCTCTTGGTAGTTTTTGATCTTCTTCCCTATTCGAGCTAAACATTCTCTATAGCTTTGACTTTCTTCACTCTAGCAGGAGAAATTCTCCAAACGAGGAGAATTTTGGTACACATCGTTCCAAGAAGAACGATGAAGCGCAATTAGATGAAGCGACAACAAAAAAGCACGTAGCTTCTTGCTGGTTGTCTTACCCTGCCGAGATTTGTAGTTGTGCCGGTCGCTCATTGATTATGCAAACTAATAGACAACCAATGATCGACAACAAAAAAACTGCATACATCCACATGACTTAATTCAGCTTTTTGAAGTAGTTGCTGCAGTTTTAGAGATGATAACCCTGTCGCATATGGAGAACTGCTCAACATTCTAATTGAAAATAATTGTGGGGGCATTTGAAAGTTCTTGCATTTGAGTGAATCCCATACAAAATGCAGAGTCTTCGTGCCTGTATTGTGAAATGCTGCGAAACAATACGCACTTCTCCAGGGATACATCAGCGCATCAGGGATTCAATGCAACTGCGGGTTGATACATGTATCCAAGTTAAAGGAAGGCATTTTGAACATTTCATGTAAGAAAAGTTTCATGTGACATGCTAGTACGTTCTGTTACTGTGTTTTTCAATGAGTCATGTAATTAATGAAGAGTTGTAGAAAATGAGTTCTAACATGGAAATAAAGCGTTTTCGACCCATGCCCATAATCTACACGTGTGGAATATTTCTTGAAAATTTGGCCGCAGCTGTTCGTTACACATTGTATCCAGCAACATTTGGATTTTAACAATCACTGTTTCTTGTTTGTTGGAAATAATGAAGGTTGGATTGTTCCTCACAAACCGATGGTTAGGTATTTTTCAGTCTTTCCCGTGCGGTTGTATGAGGCATACTATGATTGCCATAAAGTAATTTTTTATTGCTTGGTAAATTGAAATTTCTGTTTTTTAACGTTCGGAATGAATTTAATGAATATCCGTTGTTTATTAGGAACTTCAGCTAAAATTTAAGTTTTCTAATTGAAAATTCTTTCTGCGTCACAACTAAAGCTTCTTCTTTGATATTTTTAGTGGGAGAAAATCGTTAAATCTGATTTAAGTTACATGTGGTTAATGTAATATTAATAGTTTTAAATGGGGGATTGGCGCTCTCATTGGGTTGCGAAGCAGCTCTTAGGCTAAATTTTATTTTTTTACTAGAGGGTACACATATTTTTTGAGGTTGAGAGATGGATGTGTAGGAAGTGAGCGCACGAAGACTCCAACAATACCGAAAAGCGTACAATTACATGAGCAACGTATTCCCTTTGCTCCATAAAAAGCATAGCTTTTGTGTTTTCTTTGTAGTTTAAAAAAGTGCTGGAAATGAAAGTTAAAGAGAACCGAAGAACTGTGGATAAAATCAAAATAGAAGAAGAAAAACCAACCTCTTTGTCCACAACAATTAAATTATCCGTATGTGCATTTCAGTTACCTTGTAACGATCATTCAGCGGAATACAGAGTAACTTGAACCACAAAACGGTTTGTATACAGTAGGATAATCAATTAAACAAAATAAATATAAAAGAATCAATCAGGTAACAAGTATAAAATACAGAAAATGACAAATCTGAGAAATCGAAACAAAACAGACCGACCATTCAGAAACAATTCTGAAAGTTGGCAAGACTGAATGTCTTTATAATCAAGTAGGGAAATTATTATTATTAAATAGTCTAAATAATATGGGACTGTTATCACCGTTTAACAAAAGTATGGAATCCTTCTTAATTTCTAATAAGTTGTATGCATCCAGTATGTGTACTCGAACTCTACGTAGAAACTTTAGGTTTTCCTTCCGAACACCAAGTCCTGTGTTTATTATATGTTTGGCTACAGAAGACCTATCTGGGCGTCCAAATTGGGCATGGGACAAATGCTTCTTAAAACGAGTCTCGATATGTTGTTCAGAAGCATCCCTGTAAACGAGGTCGTAATTATTACAATATATTGTACATTCACGATTGTAATGCCGGAATTTTATCTTGGCATCACCTTTACAGGCTTCTAAGAGAGTTAGGATTTCTTAAGACAAGTGTTATGCCAACGACAGATTTGGATGCCCGGATAGGTCTTCGATGAGCCTTTCACAGAACTAACGCCTTTTCGATATTTCCTAATCTAATTCCACTTTTTCAATGACAGAACGTGCATCAGTATACTGTAGTTTCCTTCTTGACACAAACTTTCACCCCTTCACTACTGAGTGATTAGCACAGTCATTCAGCACATTAAAAAGATTTTGATCGTTTAATTTTCAAAAAGACGTGCAGTCCAACCAAAAAAAAACCCCAGTAAACAAAGTTACTGAATTGAATCAATGCCTTTTCTATTTAATTTGGATAACCAGGGTCTTCTGCTATCGGTAAAATTTACCTTTAAGATTACTCTTTCTACAACTGTAATGCAGAGCCTAATAGCACCTAACCTCATACAGTTCATAGTTCCCTACACATTGCTCATAACGACGTCTGACGCGAAGCCAACTAGCGGCTACCTTCGAAAACAGCATAAAGTTAACTTGTCTATAGAGAACGGACACGAAAACGGGAGATAAAAGTCCGTGCTCCGTGCTAGGCGTTTTGCAATAGGGGAGGCTGTTCGTTCACGAAGTGACATCAACATTTAGCAACACGGCACTTACTAGCACGGAGTTTTTGAATGTAGCTCCTTTCTTGACCGTAGGTCTGTGCTGAAGAGACATGGAGGAGGCAAACCTTGAAAAAGATTTGCAAGACCTGCGAACACCAATTTAAGCGCCATCACTAGGTTACTCCCGGAATCATGCAATGCAATAGATTGGGCATCTTCTGTGTCATGAAAGGAGCAAATGTAGAAGTCTCGTGATTTTTGGGCAAAGTTGACTTTTAGTAACTGCGAGCACTGCATGCACTGCAGAAAAGCATCCCTCAAAGACACCCAAATGAACAACTCATTCATAGCAACTGTTTCGTATCTGCCCTGCAGTAAAGCATCACTTAAAGACGCCACTGTTTTCGCAGCATTTTACTCTGAAGTTATTAATTACTATTAGAAATTAATAAAATTTATTTTAATTCGTAATCATTTAATTTTATTGTAACGCTTAGTATAAGAATTTACAAAATTATTACTAATTAATAACTGATTTAAACATTTGACATATTAAAAAAATTACTTAAATGCAAAAAAATTTGGTTGAGTGGGTCTTGTATCACATCAATGAATTCTGTATATACACTGTCGCGATCTGTATATCTAAGGTAATACTAGGTCGCGATCTGTTTGATTGTGATTTGTTTGAAGTAGAATCCTGCAAAAACCCCACCGGTCAAAACTCCTAGAGTAACAGCACAAATGAGGACATATCCCTGAAATAAACCTTAATTTTTATCTGATTTTTTTATAATTTATACATTATTTTATTGAATTATTTGAAAAATATCTGGGTTTTTATCAGTATTTACTAGAGTTTTTATTTTTGTATTTGGAAAGGGGGGTGGGTCTTTTTTTAAGTTTATTTTCTAATATTAATTTACCGAATTAATTATTTGGTGATGGCGTTGGCCATAAGATTTATACAACATATTTTCATTATTGTCGTGCATCCGGGTGAATATATTAAATTTAAGTGATAAATGAAAAATTAAGCCACGAGCCTACATTACAGTCAACAATGACTTAATTGCTCAGAGCGTCGCGATCCCAGACTGGAATTTTCTTTTTCTTTCCTATTTTCATTTATTATTTATTTAAACGCATTTAACATCTGTATTGTAACATTCTAACATCTGAGGCATCGTGTTTAAATAACCCATCAGCTTTTCTTTAATAAATTTGATACTTGGGGTCTTTGTTACTGTTTACATATACGGTGGCTACGCTATGGCCTATCCATTGTCAGAATTATTTTTATATTTCCGGCGTAAGACCATGTAGCTAATGTACGAATAACTCCCGTAATAAGAAACATCGGGAAGTTTTTCGTACATTTACTATTATTTACTACTACTCCAAAAGAAAGGATCGACATGCTATAACTACTATCACTACCTCTGCTGGTCTTACCATTACTGATGGATTGGATATTAGTAACTATTTTGCCCAGCATTTCAGTGAAACTGTCTTTACTTCTTTTAACACATTCTCGGAGAACTGTCTACCTATTGTTCCCCTATGGATAACCTCATCTTAACGGAGTTCACTGATAGAGATGTCGCCTACGGCATTAATAGATTACGGGCCAAGCCTTGCAATTCTCCGACAAAGGTTCCTTCCTTTATTCTCAAAGGCCTTCGAGATGGCATAATTATTCCTCTTAAGCGCATCTTTAATTTGTGTCTAAAAGCTGATCACTATCCTAAAATAAGGAAGAATGCGGTTGTGGTTCCTGCCTTTAAGGGTGGTTCTCCCAAACGGACTGACATTGCTAGCTATAGACCGACTTCTATCCTTCCACCCACTGCCAAAGTCTTTGACAATATCATTCATAAATATCTTATACAACATGTCCTTCCTCATGTTCCTGCGTGTTAACATGGTTTCATTCCCCGACGTTCCGTTGTGAGCAATCTTGTATCTCTCACCACTCATGCTCATGATGCTCTTGACCACTGCCAGCAACTTGACGTGGTCTACTTTGATATGCAAAAGGTGTTCGACTCTGTCAATCATGAGTTACTAATTAAAAAATTGCGTTCGTATGGGATTGTTGATGGACTCCTTCGGATAATGCGCTCTTTCCTGTTGGATCGACAGTTTGTTGTATCTATACGACATCATTCATCATTGCCCTATATGCCTCACTGTGGTGTTCCACAGGGTTCTGTCCTAGGCCCTTTATTATTTGTTATCTTCACTGCTGACCTCCCCGAGGTGATTAGAAACTCCCATATATTGATGTATGCAGATGATGTGAAACTTTTTGGTAACATAATAATTGTCTTAATGCTCACCTGCTTCAGCAGGAAATTTATAGTATATGTCATTAGTGTGAGCAGAATGATCTTGCAATTAATGCAACCAAATGTGACAAAAAAGACCAATTTTATCGAATTCTCCTAGTCTGTTTGTGGAAATGTGCAAGTTGCCAAGCTCTGTGTCCGTGATCGTTGATAGCACACTTTCCTATAATTCCCATGTTGACTGTTCGTCTGAAGGCTTACAGAGCTCTTGGTACCTTTATGCGCAATGGAGCCGATTTTCGGTGCCCTTCTACATTTGTTCGGCTCTATCGGAGTCTAGTCTTACCCATTTTGTCCTACTGTTCTGTTTTATAGAATGGGGGTTCAAATATGCAGTCTTGTACACTGGATAGGGTGCAAAATGTTTTTCTCCGGTTTCTGAAGCGGAAATTCCTGAATTTTGATGTACCTTCAGATCTGTGTGCACTCTCAGACATTAGAACGAAGACTGATTTTGCCTTTCTTAAGAATGTTTTAGTAGGGAAGATGGATGCTCCGAACCTTTTCGAGTCCATTTTCATCCGAGTACCGTCTCATACTACGAGGAAGCCCGTGTTGAAGCCTTGGCCTCCTATTAAACTCAGAGAAGAATTTCGTCGGGATACAATGTTCAGAATTCAAAAACTATACAGTGAGAATTCTGATGTCATTGATTTATTTAATTAATTTTCCTCGTCATATTACTATCCTGCCTTTGTAATTATGGTTGTATTTATTGTTTATCTTGTAACTCTCATTCTGTTTGCTCGATATTGTAGTTCCGTGTTGGCTTGAATTAGCTGTGTGAACAGAGTACATGAACTGAATTGAATTGAATTGAATTATTATTATTATTATTGAATTTTTATCTTTGTAATTATTATTATATTTCTGTTAATCTGTATAAATAAAATTGTGTTTTTCTTTTTTTTTATTGTCCTTTTTTTTAAATTACGTTACTTCCCTTTTACTTGTATCTTAAATAACTCCATTTTGGGCCTTTGGCCTGTTGGGGGCAACATAGCGGCTTGGACTTCCAGTATATTTGGTGGGTTAGTCCCTGTTGTTGTTACCTATTATTATTATTATTATTATTATTATTTATACCAGATGGTTGTATGTTTTTAGTTTTTATTTGCGTAAAATGACGGCCGTTTATGGGAATAAAATCATAATCACACAAAGAAACTCCGTGTTTACTCAAATGGTATTAAACGTATGAAATTATACGAATAAGAAATGAGTAAAGAGCGTTTTAATTGTTGGTAATCTTACAAACATAGAAACACGGAATTCTTTTATGTGATCTAAAGGCCCGTATTTGATTTCTTTGTGATACAAGATCCACTCAACTTTTTTTTTGCTAGTTGTTAAATATTTACGAATTATAAAATAAACTTTATTAATTTCTAATAGTAATTAATAACTTCAGAGCAAAATGCTGCGAAATTATGGGTCAACAGTGGCGTCTTTAAGTGACGCTTCGCTGCAGGGCGGATACGAAACAGTTGCTATGAATGAATTGTTCATTTGAGTGTCTTTGAGAGAGGCTTCACTGCAGTGCACGCAGTGCTCGCAGTTACTAAAGGTCAACTTTGCCAATATCGCAAAAGTGTTCTCTTTGGTGCATGTTGCCAGTGGGAGCTGTCTTATTTACACTTACTATTCCACCCTCATATAGGATTCCACTCCTCAAACCATGCCTAACAATATTGCCAATTTTCAGGACAATTTCGCGTTGTTTAGGGATTCCATAAACCACGTGGCCAAAAAATAGCATTTTTTATCTCCCCCCTTCCCTCTGTGGCTACGATGTGGAAAATCTTAACCCCCTTCCTAAAAATCATATAGTCATTGGCTCACCCCCCCTTCTATTTTTAAAGTATTAAAGAAGGTTCCTGGTCGTCACACTTCATTTCGTCAGTCACTTTTGGTCACATTGACTTCGTCCCAAGATCGTTTTGTCACTCAGTCGACTCGACACATTCATCTCTTCACATTCAATTCATTCACGTTAATATATTTTTTAAATTTACTATATGTTTAGTATATTTAATTCGTAAAAAAATACCTATGAAACTCAGCATCCTAGGCAAAATGATTTAGGGACGAGTTGAATGTGTTAATTCTCCTGAGTGAAAAAATGATTCCGGGATGACGTGAATGAGACGATTTGAATGAAATGACATGAATGTGACCAAAATGACTAATCAAGTATGACGAAACGACCTGGTTTGTAACATTCATTGATATTCCCAAAGACCACGTGTCTGCTACCTTACCCACCCCCCTTCTCAGGTGGTCAACAGTAAACCAGTTTTTAACCCCCTCCCCTTCTGCTTGTCCACGTGGTTTATGGATGATCCCCTTGGTAGAATTTTAAGAAAGTCATTTGAATCACCCTCGTAATTGTTCTATAGAAAAAAATGTGAAGTGATTGGAAATGGTGAAATATATTGCATATTTTTTAATTTTAAACTTATGTTGTTGCTTTAGTAGTTTTTCTATCCTCTCCTATATTAATTAATTTTATTTATTACAGTTCAGAATTGCGTATTTTGGACTTTTATTCTATACGTTACTTCGGACACTTTATTTGAAGACAATTCCAAGAGGTGCAACGAATAAGATTAAGTTGGAAAGATCCGCATTGGATTAAGGTTGGCATTCGGAAACGATGTATTTGGACATTTATTTATCAATCATTTTACAAACCTGGATCTTCATCTAAGTTGATTGCTCTAATCTTGTGAATAGAACTTGGATGCTTGCACTATAATAAGATGTTGCCTGGGACGACTTCTCCAAATAAATTGTTAGATTGGGCTTTGTCGACTTTTGCGTATGTATAGTGAATGCAATCTAGTGCCTTTATCGGCCAAAGAATTAAATAGAGTGGAATGCTTCCTCTATTGCGTTCACTTCCACTTTAGTTACGCTACTGATGCTTGCTTGCGGGGACGAATTCAGAATACGTTTAGAGTTTAGCGATACCTGGATGAAATGGGATTCTAAGACCGCCTACTTTTGCTCCGGACACTGGTTCGAAACAACCACGCTAGTTGTTTGCCTTGCGGACATTGTCCCTTTACTCGGCAGTTGACCCGTTTCGCCTTCGATCGCTCGGCTCTGCGCTGCTCGGAGCTCGATTCACGCTTTCCTACTAACGACTACGAACTCTTCCTTTTCTTTGGTAGGTGGATAAATGACATGACCATACATTGCATAGTTGCACCTGAAAGTTTTAACATCCATTCAATCTTAGCAAGTAATTTAAACTTCCCATTATCCTAAAGGCTCGTTCCGTCGTCGCTTCTACATTTTCACGTTCAACTTTATGAAGAAAACATGATTTTTCTTTCTTGTGCAGTTGAATGTGAGCTCTTTGGAATATTAATTAAAATGATTAATTTTCTCCATGCAAATCCTTTAATTTATCCTTGTATCTCTCTTCTTTATCGTCTCATAATCGTGAAAATCAATGGTGTATTCAAGTGGGAAACTTTAAACAATAGTTCGAAAATAAAAATAAAAGAAATTAGACTCTGTAATAAATAATAAACACTCATAAACATCACAATGTCCCCTCCTTACGATGATATCCAGATATACTAATGATGATAATATAAATTATTGAAAATAATTTTTTGTCAAGATTTTTTCCTGAAGATGAATGTGAGGAAAAAAAGTAATACTCAATGTTCACAAGATATTGCGGTTTTAAACAGGGAGTCAGAATGGAAAGAAATTTGATAATTTGAGTCAGAACTGGGTAGACATGGGCAAAATGATAACTAAGATCTAGTCCAGTATCTGCATAACGATCAATATTGCTTCAGATAATAAAAAACTAAAAACAATATGATGACATCCTCGTTTTATTACAAGCTTTATGCAAACAAAATAACTTTGAATTTAATATAAAATCTTATCTTCACGGACTGCTGCGGGGATTTTCAATCAGCTATTCTTTCAGAATTTTCCTTGCATCACATAGAAGATAAAACATTATGACTAATGTAACAAACCAATTAGTGTATATTATTTTATCAACATGATGAAGATGGTAATCATAGCCTTCGATACTGATGTCATCAACGTCGATAAAAGTTTGAAGATTTTTAACTATCTCCAGAAAAAATATATTCATCGTCAAAAAAAAGGAATCTTTTTACCAGAAGGAATCTTCATATTGAAAAGATATTTGAAAGGAAGTTAGTACTCACCAACAACAACATTTGGTAAAACAGTGAGAATGGGTATGATAAAATTTATTGGTCAAAATGCCAAAATTATTACAACTCTCGATAGGATGTTAGGCCGCCATTTTCTAATACATTCTGCTACACGTTGGAGCATGAAGTCGTATGAGTTCTTAACGTAGTCTTGACTCAGCTTGTCCCAGGCAGACTGAACCTTGCTTTTAGCCCTTGCAGATTTTGTGCCAGCGGTGGAGCCTTAATAGAACGTTCCATAGCATCTCCTATGTTTTCTGTAACTTTTTTTTCCATGCTATATCATGAATGAAGAACATAACAATATGTTAAACTCCGAAGGGTGGCTGAAAAGTAATATGCGCAGTCGCTCAAACACGACAATAGATCAGCTTATCTGCCTTATAGTAGCTATATTCAACCACGACAATTATGCCACGATACGCTGAATCGTGACCACTGAAAGAGAAGGCCTCCGCATTGAAACTTAATACATTGTTACATCATCATAGATAGTGCAAATTCAGGGCTTGTTATTCGTTCATTCGTTCAGCCTTCTCTCTCGGTGGTCACGGTTGAATTCGTTCATTCGTTCTTTGTCAGTATCAGTTTATATGATGTCGGGGTAAGACAATTTGCAGTAATTGAGGATTTTTCTCAACACGGAAACTCCGATAACCTCACAGTATCATCTGTGATGAAATGAATGCTCTTAAGATCATTCCTTAAATTTGGCAAATGACGAATTTATTTTTAGGATTCACTTTTTCCTGCGGTTAAAAATTCAATCACTGCAATTGTCTTAAATTAGTTGACATAGCAAGCATAGCCGACGGCCATGTCAACGGCTACTGAAAAAGAACTAATGAATGGAGTTCCACGCATCATGACGTATCTGCAGTGGATGAGTGTAATACTACATGGCAGCATACACCGTTCTGTCCCGTGTTCTATTCTCGCGTTACGAGCGACTGTGCATTACTTTTCAGCTACCCCTCTTAAATGGACAAGACTATAATTAAGAACTTCAATAAAAAACTGCTCATTTCATAAAATTGCGTCAACTGACGATCACTTCTACTTTTCTTGACTTCACGTCTAACCACCTCCATCAAAATAAGACCGCGGCGTTAAGCTATTACTTCCCCCACGTGTTCCCTATACTCTGTTATTCTAAAAGGAAGAAATCGATATTGCCTATGACATGGCCAAAAGGAATCTTTCTCTATAAAGAACAAAACTTTTACTTACACAGGCCCTGAAACAGATAAGGTATCCAATGTCTTTCTTGAATGTAAGCTAAGTATGCCTTCAAAACTTCTAATAAATAAAAACACACCAAGAATTCCAAAAAATGAAGGAACGATTAAAGGCCAGTAGAGCGTCCTAAGTCGGATCCATAAAGAACCGCCAGAGAACTGTTCAAGGAAAGAATATGAATGAATGATAGAAAATAGCCTTTGCCGACTATCTTATTAATAGCAAGCACCAAGTAAAGCCGATCGACCAAATGTTTTCTATTTTAACGTTTGAACAGTACCACCAGAAGATTTTGTCTTATGAAACCTTAGAGATTCGCAAAAATTTTAAATACAAGGGGTGATCAAAAAGTAATGTTTCGTATTTTTTCCCTCTAAAATCGTGACCGGGGGAAAAATAAACAATTGTTTTCGTAAGTTTTTTGTTTATAACATGCAGAGTTTTCAACCTAATGCAATGCCGTTTTCAGGAAACTTAAACTATAATAGAGACAACACCCTACGATCAGAATATAAAAATATTAAATATTTGGTGAAATATGAGCGTTTTTACTAAATAATGTTTAACGGCGTTACCAAAATGTCTCTTGCATAATTTTATTAGCCAAATGTATAGAGCTACTCTAATAAAAACCCCTAGTAAATATTGTGAAATTTCAGGAAGATATTGTCGATAGAATGAGTTGAATTTCAGTTGTTTTCAAAAATAAACAAATTTGTCATATTCTCTGAATTTGTAGCTTAAAAAAATTATTTTTTTCAATGCTGCAATGACATTTAGAAAGTATTCCATACTTATGTTGGGGGGGTTGTATGGATTCGCCTTAGCCTCAGGGTCGTCTATCAACGTCTCTCGAGTATCAGTCTCAAGGAGTCTACTTTTACGATCAGCTACTATTTCGATGGCTTCTATAATAAAAAATACAAGAATAGTTGAGTGATTTCGGGTACGAGACTCGGTGAAACAATACAGTACACTCTCGCCCCGACAACTCCTGCAGGTCTCAAGTTAACTTGACGTTCCATCTTTCGTAGAACCCAGTACACAAATTATAAAAACGATTCGCTATGAAACTCTTAAGATAACTTTTCAGGCATCAAAATATCACAAGTAGAAATAGGCTTAAAAACTTACTGAACACCGGGGACCGCTATCCGAGGAGAAATCGGAGAGGCGCTAGTTTAACGTTCAAACTACACCTAAATCCCTCGGTATAAGATCCCAGCGGTGACAGTCGGACATTCTTCAGTTACATCTAGTAAATGGCGAGTCATAGTCGAGGCTTGTTTTCACAACGGAACCCATGGATTGCTGAGCCTAAGGAAGACCGATAATATTCAAAAAGCAAAACTTCTTAATTAACAGAAAACTAAAGACTATTTACAGAGAAAGCTGTTCATCCGACTCCGGGAGTCCGAGCAGCAATTCCAATGTGAAGTCGGTTTCCCATAGACTCTACCGAACGTTTACCATCCACCGGGCAATCGTGCCATCGTCGAACGAACCTATGAGCAGATGTCAGGACCACCACGGACCATCATGCTGAACAGGACACAAAGAGCTGGAGACCAAAACAATATATGACGTTTCAGTTGTTTGGCTTTCTTTCTAGGAGATGTTGGTTTCTACCATTAATAATCTCTAAATTATGACTATACTCTATCCAACGAAAGAAAAACTGGGCGTGTCCAGTTAAATTTCCTATTTCAATTGTTAGCGATTGTTAATTTTACTTAGCAACAATGTTTAACAATTGAAATCGGAAATTTAATTAGACACACCCAGTTTTTCTTTCGTTGGACAGAGTGTGATATGTATTGTTAGGTGATATAACAATATATGGCATTTCGGTAATGTGGCCTTCTCTCTCGTTGGTGTTGCATTAACGGACAGAAAGCGATCACGTGCTCTACGACCTGACCATGTGGTTTTGTTTATTTATTCAGTTTCCGAACCTACCGCGCAGTACCGCTACGATCACTTTTATTTCAACAAATGAGCGGAGCTGGTATAGTTCTCTTGTCCAATTTAGCTACAGAACTAAGGCGCAATGTTAAGTGTTGAGAATCGCGTTCACATTGATATACACGATAAACCAAAAATGTATACACCTATTGAATGATTAAAATTTATTACAGGAATCGCTTATGCCACCTATCCAGCAGATGTTTAGGGATGAAGAGGAAATTTATTTTTAGCAAGATGGGGCATCTTCTCACTATTATCGTAATGCAACGGCCTATCATGTCCAAAATCTAAGGAACAAATGGATTGAGATAGTATTGAATTTCCACTTACATTAACCAGACTTCACACCTGAGGAATTTTAAATGGGGAAACATCAAGAATACGGTTTAGAGTCGAAACTTGAAACAATCAATGCATTTATGGAACCAACTGGAAGAGAACTCATGATTTGTGATATTGACGATTGCAGCTATCCGCGTTATCAGCGGTGTCCGACCCTCTGAACGGTCATCCTGCAAGAAATCAAATATTCCAGCTTATTTTTTGTATTTTGATTTATGAAACTTAAATATATCTTATTAAATACTGCATTCAAAAAAGTGTGTATTTTTTGGGACACCCTCTAATAGTTTTTACTTAGAATCACCTAAACTTCCTGATAAGTTTCCCTATTCTTTATTCTGATATTATTCTTTATTCTCCTCTCTTTAAGAGCATTTTGCATTGCATTTTATCTTGTTATTGGCGGGAAAAGAACTCATCCAATGTTTTATTTCTCACATACGCCATAATTCTTTAAACAATTTTCTTCGGTGGAAGCTTTATATAAAAGTTTCAAATCAATTTTCTAGCCAATTCAGATGCACTCTTTGAGAGTTAATGAGATTAAGCTCAGTCGACTATCCCGTCATAAAGTCAAATTGACAAGGTAACCAGAAGAATGCATGATATGTCTTTCCATTTAACCCATTATATTTGCAGAGAATGTCTCGTTTCAAACTAATCTATATCATTTTGAAATCTCTTATTTTATTCGTCTCGTTTTAGTTTTTTTTATATTAAGATGTAATTTTTATGATTTCACTGTATCCTTAAATACGAGGAAATAGAGGAAAGTTTCCATCTTCTCCAGGGTTTGTTTTAAATTTATTACTTCTTAAATTATGTGTATTAAGCTTCAGTTCAGGCGTTTTAAATTTATTCTATTTTCGGTTTTTAATCCTGAATGAGAGAAGATATTGATTTTATAAATGTTTCCGTCCTTCAGTACTGCCATATTTTATTTTATGCTTTCACATTCTTTCTTCCTTTGCCAGTGATTTAAGTGTATATGAATTATTCTAGCATGTGTTGCAACGCTCGTAAATGTGTAAATCATGTTCAGTATGTTAATAGTGTTATCCATATGTACACTCCCAGACAAAAATATGGCGATTTTTGTAAAAAAAAATGAAAGGTTTATCTCAAATAACTGGGATGTGTCCATGCTGGGAGATATGTTTGGGGATTCTTAGTTTAATATATGGTCCAGCCGCCTTTAGACTCTATGAGACACTGGCAGTCATCTCTCGATATTTCACATCAGACACAGTTTTGAGCAAATCTTCCTTTGTTAGGATTTTACGTGTGGCAACGTTTCGCTTGATTTTACCCAAAATTGTCTCTAAAAATTATTTCCTGGCCATTTTAGAAGGTGAATATTTTGTTCAGTGTCGCGTTTGCTCTGTGATAAGGTGCTCCGTCTTGTTGATATATAAAAGTCACCATCCATCAGGAAAGCAAAAAAGCAGCTCTTGGTATCAGATGAGCGGCCATTAAAATTCCTGGCTATAGGAACAGTTGAAGTTTCCTTTGACAAAAGCTAAACTCCCGGTCCCATATGCAGTTACTGTTCCATAAACCATGATGCTTCGTGGAAATTTTACTCTACATAACACATACCTAGGGTCCAGCTATTCTTCTTTCTTGCGCACAACTTTTTGTTTATCCTGATTCAGAAGGCTAAATCTACATTCATCACAGAATTTGACTTTTTGCCACTGTTCTGTAGCCCATGTTGAATGTTTACGTCCCTGTTTCTTCATTTTAGTTAGGAGATGCTTGTTTGCTGCAGAACGAAAGGAGTAACCTTTCTAATTCAAACGATGGGTTGTTGTCTTTGCCGAAACTTCTTTCTTGGTGATTGCATTTCATTTTGCAGTAATTTCTCTTGCTGTTTGAAAGCGTGATTCTCTGATAATACCTCTTAGATGTCCATTTTCGGCTTTACTTGGGATGCGTTTTCTGCCGCACTTTTGCTTCAGAGTACAACCTCCAGTTTTGTTATATTTTACAATACTCTTGCTTAGAGATTTTGTAGTTAATTTGAGATCTTTTGATATATTGATTTATTTTTCGTTTTCTTGCCGTTTCTTAATAATTAAGTGACAAATAGATTGAGGGATCTGTTTTGTAGGAGCATTTTTTCACAAATGAAAATTTAAGAAAATAAATTAAGCACAGCCCTAAATTATAATGAATCAACCCATCATAGATTAATTTACATAATCATGACTTTTATAGTTAAATTTCTGCAACTAGAAACTTGAAATGTTAATTCTTTTAACAAAATCTCTAAACTTACACTGTCATATCAATGAATTTTGACCAGCACCCCTTCAATGCACACGCATGGTTCGCCCCAACAACGATTACACATTGCAAAATTTGCATAACCGGCTGAGAAAGCTTTAAAGCTGGTGCATCAAACGGCAGTTGCACGAGCCTCAAGATGGGTAAACGTCCGGATTTAACGGACATCCAAAAAGGGATGATAATAGGCTACCGCAGCAAGGGTGGCACCATCTCCGAAACGGCACGATTTGTGAACTGTTCACGGTCCGCTGTAGTGAAGGTGTACAAAGAGTGGACAGCAGGAGGCTATTGTGGGCCGGAAACAGGTTGGTGCGGGTAGTGTGCATGTGTCGGGGATCTTCTGTTGGGAGCAGTTAGGTCCACTGATTCGTCTAGAGGACCGGGTGCACCCGTACATACTCACGAAACACAAGGCACGTCTCCTTCTGGATTGGTTCGAGCAACACTCCACTGACTTTCGGCCCGCTTATTCGCCGCACATCAATCCAATCGAACATGTGTGGGAGCACCTTGATCGCCATGTACGGCAGCTGCACCCTCCACCTATGACTCTCGAAGCTCTGTGGACAGCGCTTCAAGCGGAATGGACTGCCATACCATCGGACACATACCGCGCACTTCTTGCGTCCATGCCACGACGCCTAGCAGCATTTATAGCGGCGAAGAATGGCTACTCCCATTACTAAGCGGATGGTCATAATTCAGTGACATGGCAGTGTATGTCTCATTGTAATTAAATGTTCAAACTTTTGACTTCAATGCAGTTGTTGTTTTTCTTTGTTTATTGCGAAATTAGTTATTACTGATGACATTTTATGTGTAGTTATTAAGAAGGTGTATATTTAGTTACATCGCTATGTAATGCATAGTGCAATTCTATTTTATTTTAATAGCACTTATCTGAGATCAATCTTTTAATTTTTCAAAAATCTGTATATGTGGATTATGTAAATCAGTAGATCATAAAGCAGTGATTAGAAATCCTATGTTCATTTCTCATGTTGTGGCCGTTTTCTGTTTCTTTCAAAGTATTGGTCCTCTTTTATTCACTCTTTCAGAGTGCTAGGTAACCAGTCGCTCGGTTATCGGATTTTCAGTTATCTTTATTTCTCTTTTCCGCTTCTTAGCTAATCGACATTTTTTCGTTTTTCCCTTCTCATTCTTATTCAGATCTTCGACGACGACGTGCCCGTTCAAATTCGGCAATACGTATCCAATAGTAGAAATAAAGAAACCTCTTGTCCGTATATGTAAACACATGATGAAAGCATTATTTTATAGAGTATTTTAAGTCACGGGTATTCTAGCATTTTGCTGTTCTGAAAACTTCGTAAATATTAACATTTTTTACGTGTTGTATTATAGAGAATGCCAAAAAGAAGTGCGAAATAAGATAAGGATAATGGCAAAGATGACATAATGACAAAAGAATAAAGCAGACAAATATCATCAAAAAACAGACAAATCGAGAGCCTGAGGCATTATCTCTCTAAAAGAAGGAAGAAAGAGCTGAGCTGCAAACCTAGCTGTTTCCAAGATGAAGAAAAAGAAACGTTGCGAAAAAAAAGTATTTCTTAAGTAAAGAAGGAAATGGTTCTTCGTCCCAAAATGGTTCGAAGCAATGAAACTCGGACAAGAATTTCTAATGATCAAGTGAATCGTCCCCCAGAGGATTATCAGCGGCTGTAATTGCTCTAAATTTGTCTCAGTTCTTGAAAGGTGATCACGATTTTAGTGATGAGATTTATGAAAGGATGTGAAAATCAATTTCATATTTTAAATGGAGTTTTATTTCGTTTTGCCTAAAGAAAAATTCCATAGTAACCATGATCAAAAATAGTCGAGGGGTTCATTTTTTTCTAGTTTTGCTCTTAAATAAATGCCTAAAATTACTGTAGGTTTGGCAACGCTTATTGAACGTAACTCTTCATTGTCATGACAACTAGGCCGTTATAGATACAAAATAGCCTCTGCTTTAAGTGGAACAACGAATAATTATTAAAATTCTTACAAAAAAAATGTGATGGAAGTGAAATTCATCGTAGACCTCAAGCATAGGCCGATGAGCCCTGTCTAACCTGTTCATCTGTGTTTGATTGGTCCAAGTCGTTTAAGGAGGACATCTAGCGCGTTGAAAATGAACCGCGTAAGGCAAGGCCAGAAACTCGTATTATGAACGACGCCGTAGCTAAGGTGACATTTGGCGCTAATGTCTCTTTAATTTGCATATTGATTAGGTAATGACACAACTGTCGGGTATGTAAAGGGTCACGAATCTTGTCTCATTAATTTGGATTACACAAATAGACGAAAGGAGTTTAATGGTGTTTCTGATTGATTAATTATAGCTATATCAGTCAAATTACATGTCTGAAAAATCTGAATATTCATTGCGTGGACAAATGAGGTCATACGGAACAACAATGCGGAACTGGCTGCAATGCTTAATATTACTCTAGCAATGTAAAGATAATCATTTATGATATGCTGCAATTCAAGGTCTGTATCAAATGGAGTGCTTAAACATCTGTCTGATGTTCAAAAAGTCATCAGATCACAAATTTAGAATATGTTGTTGCAACAACATCGCAGGGAAGGAGACAATTTTCCCAATGGGCAAAATATGGATCCATGACCTTACCCCAGAAAACAAGCGTGCAAGCATTGAGTTTAGAAACTAAAATTCACCCTCACCTAAGATTATCCCATCAGCCACCGACATAATAGCTACCGTATTTGGACATCATCGGTGTTATTCTTGCTCATTTTCTGGAGGATCGTCAAATCATAAATGCCTCATGTCACAGAAATAGAAAAACTTTTTAAAGCCCGCACTTCCTCACAAGCGGAGTCTGCCTTCTGCAAGACAATGTAAGGCCCAATATAGCTAAACAGACTTTGAACACAGAACTAGGATGGGACGTTGTACAACATCCTCCTTATAGCACCGATATTTTTCCATGCGATTGTCCCCTGAAGGAGTTTTTGGAAGGGAAGAAATTGGGATCGAATGAGGAAGTGAAAACCCCAGTCTTAACATGGTTCAAGCATCCGACGAAAGATTTCTACGAAACTGGGATGAGAAAGCTTCCAGAACACTATATAAAAAATATTATCAAATAAGGACAATAATTTGAAAAATAACTGTTTAATTGCAAAAGCTGTTTAAAATAAATGTCACGGTAAATTTTCATGACCTCGTATATCTACAGTTTCAGGATAAAACGCTTATGAACAATCATTATAAAATTGTGAAGTCAAATAAGGTATGATATGAAGAGCAGGCTTACCATCAGCATAATCCGGATTTGAGAAGTCTGTCCTAATGCTCCATTCGGTTGACTAATCTGCCCCAGTTAACAATGAATTGTTCAAGAATGTCTCAGTTTGTTGTTTTTTTTTTTGTTTTTTTTTATGAAAATCGGATCTCAACTCAGTGACTGAGTTGCACTGGATTCTTTGGAAGAAATAAAGACTTTTTGGACAATGTTCACTCAAGTGAAAAATATGGATGGACAGTGAAAAAAAATGGAATTTTAATATGCACTTCCTATTCACCCAAGTGTGACCACCAGAGACAAATGAAAATAAGAGACTGGCAGTGACCTCCCCTCTAGTGGTGCCTTCGCGCCGCCATAACGGGATTGGCAAGAAACAGCTGATCGCCGTAGGCAATGCATGTGAATCAATCGCAAACATTTATTTTTTCTAATATCTACCTAAGATATCTCGATGAATTTATTATGGAACCACCAGAAAAACTTGCTCTATTAAACAAAAAAATAATCATTTGAATCGGCCCATCTGATAAAAAGTTATTTGATGATAAATAAAGTTATTTTTAAACATAAATTAAAAAAAAAATAGTTTAAATGAAAAAGGAGGAAGATAGTATATTAAACCAATTAACTAAGAAAATTCTCCTCTATAAATTATAATTTTAAAGTAAATAAAATAAAATATACAGATTATATCAAATTACCTTTGATATGGAGTAAAATAATAACTCACCGGACCATATTAAGGTTACTTTCTCTTGTCTCTCTTCTTATTTCGATCTGTATCTGTTTTTTTTTGTTGTTGTTGTTTTTTTGTTGTTTTTTTATAATTTATATTAAAAAGAAATTAATTTACGAAAATTCTCATTTATAAATTATAATTTTAAAGTAAATAAAATAAAATAAAATATACAGTTCATTAATTATAATCCAAATTATTGTTGATATGTATATTTTATTTACCTTAAATAAAGGAATTTATAAAGGAGAATTTTCGTAAATTAATTGCTTTTTAATAAAAATATAAAGAAAAAAGCAAAAAACAGATAGATCGAAATGAGAACAGACAAGCGAAAGTAAACCCCCCCCCCCCCTTTTAAAATAACCCTCATTGTTGTTCTGGCGCGAATCTATTGTTTCATAATTTATGAAAGAAAAAACATGCCTGTCAGTTGTTGTGCATATAATTGCACAAATCGTTTTTTAAAAGGATCCAATATTTCATTTCACAAGTAATCATGTGTATTAATAATATGCTAATAGTTTATTACAATATGTGGATTAATAAACTGATTATTATCAGTGCTAATTATTTTATTCAACTGAGAATTATTTCTTCCTTTTTTTTGTTTAAAAAAAATTGAGTACCTTTTAAAAGTATTTTAGGTTACCAGATTTTCTTTTAATTTAAAATTTTAAAATCAATTAGCTAAAATTTGATAAATTATGTTAGGTTTGTTTATCAATAGTAAGAAACACTTTTAAATATCTTCCCAGTTTAAATGTTCTGACTTTATCAACATTCCATTATTGTCAGATAAACAAAAATTAAAATGACATTTTTTTTATTTTCTTAAAATAATTTTGTGACACAGCTTGTTAAATTTTTTAAAGTATAAACATCTAATTGATATTTCAATAAAGATAAGTATTGTGATAAACATTTTTATTGTGATGAATGCATTAAAAAAAGAACTGTCACTCAATAAATGAGCACCAAGCTCGTATAACCAGATATAATATTTGCACAATAGATTTCCAAAGGATGACATTCTTCGTAAATAGTGGATACATCTTATTAGGCGTAAGAATTGGAAGCCAAACTCTTATTTTTCAGTTTTCTTCATCTATGCTTTCACTTGTCTCTGGCTAAGCCTCCATTATTACAATAACGATAGGAGTTGCGAGTTGTAGGCGCTCTTTTAAAAATTCGTAAGGCATTGAATCAGCTATTGAAAGTCATTATAAGTATACGTTATCGTTAGTTAATGCAATAAAGTTTTTTTAAAAAAATCAGAAAACAGGTTACGCTTACTAATACCTCTCGAAGTCATCTACAAAAAACAGCTGAAATAACATTGAGAACATACGCCACCTTACGTTTCTGCCATCCCCATAATGGAGATCGCTGCCCTTCCGGTGGCACCAGTAGCGCTCAGCAAAATGAATAGGGCACTGCCAGTCTCTTATTTTCATTTGTCTCTGGTGACCACACCTAAATACGTTCATCATCTTGTACCAAGACAGAAGCGGGATTCATCACTGACGACTACATAATGTCCATTCAGGTTCTTAATGGTAACTGGCTTGGTATCAGGGGAGTCTACTAAGGCGTTTTTCTCCAGTGAGCAATACACAATCTTGGACGTCAAGCACGAAACCCAGCTTCGTAAATACGTCGAAGAATCATGCAGTTTGGAACAGGTCTATGCAAGAACTCTGCACGTCCCTCAGGATATCCGAAGAGGTGGCACGAAGAGTGGTACTAGCTGCACGTTCATTATGCCAAACTACTCCTGCATTCGTTATCGTGAGCGTGGACGAGGATATTCTGCATGTTCGTTGAGCTACAGATGAACGTACACCTTATTCCATAAGCGTTTTCACTTAGGTGAATGATGTTCGGCGTACTTGCAATAGGGTGTACATTGAAACCGTGCTAGTGTCATTCCCTATTTCTTTGGATGATATGGCCAACCAGCCCTGGAAAGACCATTAATGAACCATAAATGATTGGTTGGTTGGTTTATTAGAAACTTTGGCGTCGACTACTAAGGTAATTTTGCGCCTTTTACACAAGTTATATCTGTACGCAGCCCGGGACAAACACAAACATCCATGCCCACGGCGGGATTCGAACCCACGACCAGGCGGACTCGAGAACTAGAAAGCCTACGCCCTAGCCCTCTCGGCCACCTGGCCGAACCATAAATGAGACGAATTAAATTAGTTCTAATGTTTTAATTTTAATGTGCTTATGTGATCGATTTGTCCAGCTGTCCGTCCGTCCGTCTATAGACAATCCCACAATTCATTGCGTTGCAATAGAAAGAGTGCATGTATTAAATTGCTGGAAGACACGAATTATCCTCGCATTTGGGAAAACGCGTGTTGAGAACATACAGGGGTTCGGCTCTGCGCGTGCTCTAAACGTTAATGAGATGGTGCGCGTGCAGGACGCACGTGTTTGACGATTATTGAAAGGGCAGTTCGGTCTCTAAATCAAGAGAATTTTTTTATTCCTAGGGAGCTTAGTATTTATTACGATAACTTGAAAATGAATTAAGTTTTTCAAAGTCTGTTTTCACCAATCCATTAATATGGGACAGAGCACGAACAAGTACGAACGTGAGATGTAATATATCAAACAATCGTAACAACGTGCAATGAGTGAATATAACGAGTAAATAATGATAGTGGTTATTGGTTTAGTAGCACGTGCCCATATGGTACCATTGGAACTTTCAATGCTAAAACATGGCATGTAATATGTCAAACAACTCGTAACAACATGTAATGAGTGAATATAAAGAGTAAATAATGATAATGGTTATTGGTTTAGTAGCACGTGCCCTAATTTTGCTATATGATACCATATGGTACCATTGGAACTTTCAATGCTAAGATATGGCATGTAATATATCAAACAACTCGTAACAACGTGCCATCAGTGTATATAACGAGAAAATGATAGTGGGAATTGGTTTTGTTGCATGTGCCCTAATGGTACAATATATTATTGTTAGAACTTTCAATGCTAAGATACGGCGTGTAATATATCAACCAACTCATTACGAGTTGTTAGATCTATTGTTATCCATAGCTTATTTATATCAAGAGCATAATGCTGTTAGGCTTAATGTTTCTAAAACTCACTACTGTTATACATATTGCTAATTAACAGTAGTTAATCGCTTGCTTCAATAGTAGACGATAACGTAGAAACTTTTTAGTAATTTAATATGAAAAATTAATAGATGCTTACACACAACGCTTCAGCAATTGAGGCCCACTTCGTTTAACATTATGTGGGAATTCTTACAAATTAAATAACTTTTATTTTTTAAAATGTATGAGGAATAACTCCCTCTCCATTTACCTTTCAGTTCTTCAAGTTTATTCGTTTAAATTCTCTCTATACATTAGCTTACTTAAATAGTAATTTACAATTTAATTTTCATATTTATTTATTTTCTCTTAAGTGTTTTAAAATGTTGATTAATTCAATATATCCATAACATGAAAATGTGCTCCCTTTATCCGCTTTGGCGGTAAAATCATTCTTGTTGTAGATGTATTTATATTGATAAAATTATTTATTAAGTAAACTGAAATTTCTTAAAATTATTGCCAAAACGGAGTCTTCCGCCGGTTTTAATATAATTTTCCCCGCAATCGAATATCAGGCAATGTAAACGAGATTTCTTTTATAGAAACCTTCATCGATAACTTCTTGCAGAAGCCATTTCACGTTCTCATTAAACGCTTTTACTGTTAGATTTCAGTCATTTAATTTTTTCTCAGCAGTGAACACGGTTGTAAATAAAGTTTAAATTGGAAATCAGTAGATAGGAAGCTTCAAAGTGTAACTTCCCGTCGTGGCAAGAGGCACTCTTTACCGAAGAAGACACGAGACGTTGAGCAGCGCCACCTCAAGCCATCGTGAAAAGCACATAAACAATGGAAATAAAAGGTGTAAAAGACAAGAGGAAGGTTGACGAGCGGTTGTAGTTTTTACAGGAAGGAAGATAGCAGCAAGCATTGCCCTATAAAATAATAAAATAATCTTATAGTAAAAACTTAAAATGTAAGCTATAAAATTTATTCATTAGTAAAACATTATTTTTAGAACAAATATGTGCACCTTGTATATGTGTCTATGAGGACTAGAATTTTTAATAAACGGTGCTTATTATTCAATAAATTGCATTCCAATGCCATGACATTCAACCTGAAAATATATTCTAACCTAATTCCATGTTTTCTCTTAAAACACGTATAGAAAACGGAACATTTACTTTATTTTATTTTTTTTACTCACGTTTCCTTTATCGCTATACAATGATCGATTGGTTTATCATTGCTGCTACAAAGCAGGATTCATTGAAACAACTACGATTCAGAACACAACACAAATGAATAGATGAACAAAGCAATCTCTTGATCTCCTTTATTCAAAAGTAGAAAGACCAGCTATTTATGAGATTTGAAAAGGTTAACGAGGCAACTTCCCAATGCCAATCTGTGAAACAACACATGTATCGTGATAAAGTTGCTACATGTTATATGTCTGATAAGATATAAAATATGTATCTGCAGTTCTACTTGAGTGGCATAAATGATTACGACATATTGAGACATCACAGAACATAATTGCGTGACGTATATCAAATGGTATGTTGTTCCATGCCTTAATAAATTACAAGGAATTTTTCTTTGCTTAAAAATGGTGTCCTATTGAAATTGCAAAAAGTCTAGTTTTTATGACTTTTCGCCGATTTTATTCACCAATCATAAATACAGTGTCACAAATAGAGTGTGACTATGTAAATATTTGTTCTGGACGTTATTTCTCAGCTAATGTTACGTATCGAACATCATACGCTTTACTACATCGAATATCTCATTTAATGGTTCTTGTCAAAAAATAAGATAGTTAACGTAGTTTTATCTATATACGTCTATAAAATATTCCGCGAGCTAAACAGGTTATTGTTATGACATGGTGCCAAGAAAAGCCTTAGGAATTCTGATTAAGTATCTTAAAAGAAGGCGATTTGGAACGGACTACTAAGCTTCGGAACACCAAACAAAATTGATAGAGTGTGGCGCCACTGACTAATTCGACAAATAGTCAGTTTCATCCGTACATGTCGAGGGTTGTTTTTGAAGTAAAGTTCCTTTTGTTATAAAAACAAAACTACTATATATACTCTCGAAATTTATTCTTTACCAGATTCTCGATAAGGAAATTAATTAATTAATTAATTTATTATTATTATTATTATTATTATTATTATTATTATTATCTAATTATTTTTCTACATAGTTTCCAAGTTTATTTAAACACTCGTCATAGCGCTCAATGAGCTTCTGCATGCCCACTTCCTAGAAGTCTGCCGCCTGTGAGGAAAGCCACGCAGTTTTCAATTCATCGTCGCTGAAACACAGGCTGCCGAGAAACTCCTTTAGGCACCGGATCAGGTGATAGTTACCGGACGCAAGGGTCCAGATTATAAGGAGGGTGGTCTAGTTGTGGTCTAGATCTTATTAGAACTTGCGTTTGGGCTGGATGTCGTGAAGCAGCCACACCACTGATCCATTGCATTAAGTCCTTACACCTTACTGATATGGCAATGCATGTCCGCTGCTATCATGTTTCTTGCTATCATAAAACGGATAACTGACCGTGTTTCTCAGTCAGCGGCAACCTCAAGAATCTTAAACAGTTTAATGGCACAGTGCGGTGCACTGACGCTCGGCTATAAATGGCGTCTGCCTGTTCACACACAGGATACTACGAGTCTGTACGCCTGCGCACTGCTACGTGCGTGCGAGATATCCAAAGATATTTACAAACGGACCTTACTTAAAAAACAACCCTCGTGTAAATACATCTTATTTTCATTTTTTTTTTGTTCAAATAGTCAAATACAAAAAGAAATCGACATGGCTTCATTTGAAATTTTTTGTATTTACTTGTGCATTCTTTTTTTCTGCATTATGACTGTTATCAGAACTTATTATGTTTTGACATTATCCATTAAAATCAAACTAATTTGTATAACAAAATAATTATTATTTGAAAAATAACAAAATCTTAGTATATAGTGTGTAAAGTTTAAATATGTATACCGTACTTTTCCTTGTCTTGTACAGTATTTAACGGGATTAGTTTTCTAAGGTTTTTAAGTGGCGAAGTGCTGGGCTAAGTTAGGCTATAAGTGAAAGCATTGGCAATCACGTGGCTTCACTAATGTCACCCTGGGGCGCGCTCGAGGGTGTAAAATAACAGATGAAAACTTAGAGAGACAAGTGCCGTGTTATTGCAGATCTCTTAAGGTCCCAGGCAGTAGTCAGCTGTAATCGGGCAATCAATCACCAGAGACCCCTCTTCTGCTCTCTAGTAATTACAGAATTACCTCAGAAGTCGTGAGCATTTAACGTTCCCCGGTGTTTCCCTCTGCCAAGTAATCAAACCGCCCATTCATCCCTCCTCGGCTGCTGCCTCTTTCCCCTTCATTTCTCCGTCAGCGATAACCTTAAATGAATTGAAATTTTCTCGCCCTTTTCTACTTTTCAGCGAATCTTTTTAAAGTTATTTCGCCTGGAGACCTCTCCTTGTCATTGTTCCGGACGACAGAACGAATGCTCCGCTCCTTTTGTCTTTAAAATGAAATCTTCTTTAGAACAAACTCTGCTGTATTCGTGTAGAAATATCCTCATTCTGAAGATAAATGGCCATTGACACAATAAATAAAAGCTGGTCGTACCTAAAATAAGGTTTTCTATAAGCTATGCGTTATTGAGGATTTTTCTATTATTCACTCTTTTGGTTCCACGATTTCTTTTTGAATAGGTAAAGAAAGGAAAAAGTGGGCGTATCCATTCCTTAGATATTGTTGTAAAGGAGAAATAAAGTCTCGGAAATTAATTGGACGCACCTTGCTTTTCTTTCATTGGCCAGACTGTAGTAACAAAAAATAGATGGTGTAATAATACGCATTATTGTCCATTGACTGCTATTATCAGAACTTTCCTATTTATAAAAATTCATTACAAAAATAATAATAACCATAATAACAAGTATTTCTTGCTATTGTATTTATAAAATTTACTTGACCATTTATCATGAACGGATTTAGTGCTGTTTCATCATTTTAAATTTTTATAATTTATAGCCTTGTTCAGAGCTCTAACGTGAGCAAAATAAATTGCCTCTGAATTACTGGTGGGAAAAAAGCAATTGGATCCTACTCTTTAATGGCTGGTTCACTCAACATTTTTCTGCAGGTCACAACTACTTAAAAAAAGTAAAAAAGAGTGGGACGTTTTCGAACTTATTCAGCATGTTACGAGCCAAAAAAAAAAGTTTCAACGAGAATCCTGGATTTAAACGGATTATTTGACTTCTTTCTACTCTTCAACGTATCAAGTGTGATTGCCTGCCTTTTTTATAATGTTTAGCAGTTTTAAAAGAAGTGTACTCCTATGGGAAGAATTATAAGAAGAATATACAAAAAAATTCTGTTGATCATTTCGTCCAGATATCTTGAATTGTAGCCAAAGAAAAGAAATCAGAAATCACTAAATAAAAAAACCTGGGTCTTTCAATGTCGATCATTAAAGAAGAAGATAGTGGATTTTGATATTATAACCTCCTCAAAAGGTTAGCATTTACAGACACTTTGACCCTGCTTAATTTTAATAGGAACTGTTTTCTGTCCTTATTGAAACGTGTTATTAAGATATTTACTTCAAAAGTATTTTCATAGGAAAATGCATTATACAGGGTGATTACAAAAGAACTTCACACTTTTAAAAATTTATTACATCAAAGCTATTTAGAATATAGACACACCAAATACGGATTCTGAAAGAAAAACTCTTGAAGTTTATTGTGACTCAGTTAAAGATGTTCAATATGCCCCCCTGTAGTCGAATTCGTCCCAAACCCGCATTAACATGTCCCCATCAATCACACGTATCACTACCGTAATGCGTTCTTTCGGCTCATCTAGGTCACGGGGAAGGTTGTAGGGTGAAGACCTTGTCCTTTACACACCCCCATAAAAAGAAATCACAGCGGTGGATTGGTCGAGCAAACAATAACCTGGAACTTGCAAAGAATAACCTGCAAACAATAAAACTCTTTTTCCACAACGAAACAGGAATTGAACAAACATAAAAAGAAAAAGACCGAAAATAAAATGAAAAAATACAACCCGAGTCTGTAAGCGCTTTTCGAAAGCTTTGCTTTCATCATTCAGCAGCTAAGGAGTACCTCGAGAGAACTTGAGAGAACTGACTTGGAATCGACAATCGACAATCGATCAGTGTAGTGAAAAAGTAGTACGAGTGGTCCAGTTGCCTTTAACTCACTTTACACGCTCGCCCAAAAAGTAAACCAAACGAGGTACACTGAAGTAGGAAAGAAGCCTGATGAACCTCTTTAAGTCATCCAGAAAAGAGTCCATTCATGTTAGGGACGAGAATCAGATTGTGGATTGACAAATTGCGAGTCCGAAAAACTAGGATCTAGTAGATCCAGTAGTTGGGGAACTCGGCCTTGTTAATGTTCTCGAAACTGACATCCAAGATATGACGGGGTCTTCGAAACCTGAGAGAACTCCTGATAGTGAGTGAGTGGTCCAGAATACCAGCAACCAGGGTATTTTCATGATGTTCCATCTTGGGCAGCATGTTCCTGAGAAGTGTTTGAACATAGGAACCAATGTGGGTCATCCCCAGATCTTCATAGATAGAAAGATTGTTGGCAACTCTTCTATCTAGCTGAGCAATGGACCGGAGAGTAACATTTTGGAAGGTCTGAAGATCTTTCCATCTCGATTTGCAAATAGAAGTCCAAGCAGGCATCCCGTGAAGTAAAATGGCACGAATCACTACCTTGTATAACAAGAGTTTGTTGTCCACTCTCAGAGCGCTTTTTCGGCCCAGTAGCGCGGTGAGACTAAACTTCGCTTTCTTAGCCTTGTTAAGGGAATATTGGACATGGTCGTTCCATTTGAGCTTGGAATCAATCACAACTCCGAGGTACTTATAATTTTTAACCCACTCAAGCTTCCTACCATGTAGGATGAGGGGCCTTGGAGGGTTTTTGCATTTGCATGTGATGAACATGGCTTTACACTTGTTAACATTTAGCTGTAAGCGCCACTTAAAGAACGAGCTCTCACACTGGTGTAAAGCTTTTGCAGACGGCTGATGACGTGGACTGGATTACGTGCCCAGGTCACGATGGACCCGTCGTCAGCAAACAAGTAAAGATTGCACTTTGTAAACTTAGGAAAGCCGTGGATAAAGAAATTGAACAAGGCAGGCCCCAAGACAGAGCCTTGGGGAATACCAGCATTAACATCAGAAGGGTCAGACAAGGAGTCACCAACCTTAACACGGAAGGTCCTGTTTCTCAGAAAGGAGCGAACCAAGGCAATCAGGCATCAGGGAAGCCACAAGTAATCATTTTATAAATGAGTCCATCATGCCAGACTTGATCAAAGACCTTTTGAACGTCAAGAAAGATGATACCACCAAACATAGAAAGATTGAGAGGACCGTTCAAATCTGCAACAAGCCTCCATATCTGGAGCTGACATGAGTGAGCTGTGCGGAGGCCGAATTGCTCTTCACGGATAAGGTTGTTTGCCTCGCAGAAGTCGTTGAACCTCTTGAGAATAGTACGCTCAAAGACCTTGGAGAGCACTGGTAGTAAGCTAATGGGCCTGTAGCTGATGGGAAGAGCAGGATCAAGTCCCGGCTTGGGAATAGTGAGGATGATTGAGTCCTTCCAGGCGCTAGGGAAATGACCGTTTAGCCAGCAGTCATTCATGATCCTGGTGATAATGCAAACAACATTAAGAGGCAAATTCTTCAGAGCACTGTTGGTGATGGTGTCGATGCCGGCTGCTTTTTTGTTTTTCAGGTGCTTAATGGTGTTCAAAATCTCAGAGGTGCCAATGATATTAGGGTGAGTAAGAGCGCGTTGAGAGAAGCCAAACTTGTCACATACTTCTTTGACTTCACCAGTAATATTAACCAGACAGTCCTCCTTGGGCGTATTGAATTGATTTTTCAATGAGTCAGCGATGAGTTGAGCCTTGTCCTGGTCACTGACTTGGAATAGAACATGCTGAGTATTTATAACGGACAGAAGCCAATCAAGACAAAAAGATCCAACTGAAATTTATTGATTGGGTAAGTGCGTCGCCCATTTGATCAATGGTGATTCGCTAATAGGGCCCCTATCTAAGTTGAGTAACAATTTTTTATCTGTTTTTTGAATGGCTAAGCTTTCGAAGGCGTCCAGAAGGTGTTTCTTGTTTATTGACTCAATAAGTTTTACATTGTTTAATAAGAATTCATGGCCGGTATCTAGAGAGTGTTTGGCTATGGATGACTGATTCCCTCTACCATATCTTGTGTGTCTCATGTGTGCTTCGAATCTTGTTTCAATATTACGGAAAGTTTGTCCTTTGTACATCATGGGGCATTGGGAACATCTGGCTTCGTATATTCCTGATTTCTGTAGTGGTGGAATCTGGTCCTTTGGGTTAGGTAATAAATGCCTGGTCTGGTTGGGATTGCTAAAAGATAACGAAATATTAAAAGATTAAAAAACAGAATTGAGACCTTTGATTAATGATTTATTGTAAGGTAAGGATATGACTCTTAAGGATATGACTCTCCGTCTATTTTTAGTCCGGTTGAGGGTAGTGATTTCGTCCATGAATTTCTTTAAGTTCCTCTTCCTGACCAAATCGGTGATGATACGTGTGCTGTAGCCATTTTTAACTGCAATATTCTGGATCAAGGAAATTTCTTTTTTGAATGAGGATTGACCTAGTGGGAGATTAATAGCTCTGTCAATCATCGAAATGAAAGTAGACATTTTTTGATTCCAAGGATGGCTGGAATCGCTTGGTATGTAATTCAAACCGTTCGTAGGTTTTCGGTATACCTCAAATGATAGTGAGTCATTGTTTCTGATGACTAGGATGTCAAGAAACGGCAACCTTTGATTGTTCTCCAACTCAAAAGTGAATTGGACGGACGGAAAATAACTATTAATATGTTGGACAAAAGTGTTGACATCGCAAGCATTCGTGTCTAAAGAATTTCTAAAGATACGTGGACGATGTCTTCACAATTTTTGACACCAACACTCTCTAGATACCGGGCATGAATTCTTATTAAACAATGTAAAACTTATTGAGTCAATAAACAAGAAACACCTTCTGGACGCCTTCGAAAGCTTAGCCATTCAAAAAACAGATAAAAAATTGTTACTCAACTTAGATAGGGGCCCTATTAGCGAATCACCATTGATCAAATGGGCGACGCACTTACCCAATCAATAAATTTCAGTTGAATCTTTTTGTCTTGATTGGCTTCTGTCCGTTATAAATAATCAGCATGTTCTATTCCAAGTCAGTTCTCTCAAGTTCTCTCGAGGTACTCCTTGGCTGCTGAATGATGAAAGCAAAGCTTTCGAAAAGCGCTTACAGACTCAGGTTGTATTTTTTTATTTTATTTTCGGTCTTTTTCTTTTTATGTTTGTTCAATTCCTGTTTCGTTGTGGAAAAAGAGCTTTATTTTATTCTTAAGTTAATCATCTGCATTATCCACATAAGATTTTTTGACAATTTAGTTATGGTCTTCTTTACAATGATCGCTTGATAGAAGATCCGGTAATTGGCTTACCAGATCGCCAGACCTTAGGTCGTAAGAATGTTTGTTTCTTTTACTTGAAAAGTCATCAAGAAGTACCAACGACTCGTGCAAACAGGTAGATCTAATCAGAAATGCTTGCGCAAAATTTGCTTTTACGTTGTGTATAATCTTTTGAAGCACGGTTCACTAAAATGCAATGAAGTTTAAGGTCATCATTTCGAGCATTTAATTGCATAAGTGAAATGTTCCAAAGAACCACCCTGTCAGTGAGAGGAAAGGAGACTAACTGAAAACAAGTACCCTGTTGGTCAGAGGCAAGGGGGCTCCCTGCAAACAAGCACAGCGAAAACTTGGAGAGGAGTTTACATTGAAATAAACTAATCTTAATCTCTTATCGAATTTAGCGCCATATTCCACGAGTCGAGAATCATTTTTTACAAAAAAAAGTGGTATTGTTTATCGCAGATTCATTCTCAGATGAAACATAACGGTTGATTGAAGGAACTTAGGAGAACCTAGTTTTCACTAATTATAACACCATATATAAAAAAAGGTTTCAGATAAAACCTTCAACTTTTTTGACGTACTATCCGCATCTGCAATAAACAAAATAGGAGTTCCTATTTGAAATTTTTATCCGGGAGTGGGGTGGGGGAACTAACATCAGCACATGTGAATGGCCCCCCTTCGAACATATTAACTTTATATTTAGAGTATTTTTCCGTACTATGCATAATTTCCGCCCCTGAACTTAATGTTGGGACAACAAACTGCGGTAGATATGCCGTTCTCGTCGGTGAAATGTGGTATAGCATGGATCACTTCATTCCAGCGTTGCACCGGGAAGACTGTTTGCCTAAACTGTGGTGAAATTTGTTTTATGTGCAGCAACTAAACTTTTTATCCTAGAACAGAGATCTGAGAGCTAGGTGTTGAAGAGGGCCGAATTCACGAATACAAGAGGCCGCATTAAAAAAATCAATTTAAATAATATAAGCCTAGCAATTTTTTGCAGATTGCAAAAGTAGCAAAAAATAATATATAAAATATAGTACCTATAATTTTCATTTGTTTCGGGTCCAGTCAAAATCGCTATGCGGGATTTAAGTTGGGGGCCTGCATTCTAGAACATGGGAGTTTCCGACGAATCGTCATGATGCATTAGTATGTCGCATTTGAAGATCAACCCGGTTAAGACACGATGGTCTCTGTCGGCCAGATTGCGTGCTCACCACCGCTAAGGTATCTTGTTTTTGCTCCTGTTTCCCACTTTCGTATATCATCCACTGTTGACTTGGGCAAGTTCAATTCGTACCCGAAGGAAAGCTCTCTTACGCTGCTGATGTAACACCGAATCAGTACAGCTGTTTGGAAGTCGCTGAGCTACTTGTATGACTGCATATTCTACGAGCGATTTGTACATAAATTTTAAACTTTTTGCACATTTCGTTTGGAACCATATTTTACAAGGTCGTTACAGAAAAATAAAATTTTCTCATTTTGAAAATTTTCGAATTCGAATACTCTACCGAAGCCAAAATTAAAATTTATATGTAAATTCGTTTCTTAATGACAACAGCGGTCTTTAGAAAGAAACTTCTAATAACATTTTGAAATCGTTCTGGTAGATCGTTGTTCCCTTATATTTGAATGCATCTCGAAATTCTATAATAAATTTGTTAGCGGCACGTACAGCTTAAGTACAAAACCATTCTGTGTCATTGAGATAAGTAATTTAGAATGTTTAGAATTCGCAATGTTTAGAAAATATTTCTCGAGCTATTCAACTAAATTGAAAACGATCCAATGTAGAGCAAAAACAAATGGTTACTTATAGGAACACAATCGGAATCGCAACAAGTTCCTCATAAATGTCCATATTAGCCACTGCATATAAAGTTAATGTTGTCACAAATAAAAGGCACTGGAACACGAAGTAGTCTTTTCTACCATTGAGTGTGCTCGTCTTTAAGCATGGAGAGTGACAAAGTTCTAAAAATAAAAATGCTGTAGTCAGTCTTCTGCGTTAATCGAAGCCACGCACGTTGTCGTAGGTCTTCTACTGATTTTTACGAGACAGAAGAGATCCACTTTAAAGGTCACAGCTCATTTACCCGATATATAAAAATGAAATATAGATTCACAGCAATTATATTGGCCAACTCTCTGGCAAATTAAGAAACTGAGCAATAAGAGGCGAATAAATTTAATTAACGAGAAATGTACCGCAAGCGGTTTTGATCCAAATTAAAAATGCTTAAAAATTTTCTGCACTTTAATGCTTCATTATTCAATTTCTACATGTGCGCCTTACCGACTCTTAAAATATCTTAGCGATATTACATCATTAGGACTACAGATATTGCCGTATTTGTTAAGAAATACACAGTCGAACCACATGAATATGATCAGTCAACTTGTGACCAAAATAAACGCCGTGTGCAGCATAGACAGCAATCAGACGGCGTGGGAGAGAGTCACTAAGATGCTGGAACATGTCCATTGGTATCTGGAATTTTGCACTTTGCAATATGTCTGTGTGGTAGAGCGAACACGACGATCGAGATAATCTCAAAGGTGCTCAATTGCATTTAAATCTGGAGAATTAGAGGGCCAGGGAAGTACTGGATGTGGTGAATTTCCAAGTCGTCTTGTATTCCTCCAGCCATTCCGGACAATTCCAGGTCGACGAAATATGGCTCAACTGTGTATTAAATACAGGTTGGTATAATTATGCTTTCCCTACTTAACCTATCCTAGAAAGGAAAATACAGTATTTATAGCACAGGTACCAAACTCGGTAGGGTTAATGTCCAGATTATGGTCCACAAGATTTAGATGGTTCACCGCTTCCAATAGTACCATACTAGACCGTTCTATGGAAACGTTCGCGGATGTGCTGATCTGAAAAGAAGCATATCAAGGCATAGCCGTGTAGCTGTGTAGCATGCTATCCTGCGCTTTAAGACTATCACGGATGCCATTTCTAGCACACAATGTAGTTAACGGACGCTACGTCAACAAAAACCAGGCATATTGTATGATATCGCAACGCATTAGAAATATTTCACTGGAATTGTTTATTCACTATTTCTCTTTCCCATATCCTTGGCAATGTTCACATTACGGATCCTGTACGTGCGAGCGCTCGCTTTCCCCATATTTAATCGTCTGTAAGGACAATTTAATTATAACCACCCAGTGTACTTGGGTTTGTTCACTGTTTATGATTTTTTATTGAATGTAATCGTCTCTGCATATCGTAACCTAAAATGAATAACCGATTTATAAATACAGTAATTTTTATTTAAAAAAACAAAGCTTTTTCAATACGTTAAATAAACAAAAAACACAAATCCACAAAAAGAGTTTAATAAAAGGTCGGGTGTACATTTGCTGACGACAGCGCTGTCAAGTCGAAACAGAAAGTAACCCCTAGAAAATTAGATACAAATTCCCCTAGAAACTCCCTATTTATTAAAAAAATTCCCTATATATCCTCCCTAAAATTAATGTTTAAATAGATCACTTTTAACTTTTGATGTAATGTAAAAACGTAATTGCACGTAATTTACATCTGCTCTACAGTAGAGATATTTTCCCCCTAAATTTAGGGGGAAATCCCCTAGCTTGGCAACACTGGCTGACGATGTCGGCTTCTTCAGCGAGATCCTTGGACAACCGATTTATTGAGTAACAATAGATCGAAAGCCGAAGTTTTACGACAAACGACAATGGAATAGTGAAGTGTACATTTCTTCAAGTGGGACGAAAGCAGTGCTTTCACGAAGCTCCGCCTTCCGGAATAAATTCCACATGAAATACACTGAAATAGGCAAGAAGCCTAATTAACCCAGAGAGGTCTTCCACATTATGAAAAAAAAAATAATAAGATTGACGATTGTCAGAAGAGTGGGAGAGGGGGAGGGGGTGGTACCACATCTTCCAATAATCGGGAAGGAAACGTTGCCAATGTCTTCGAAGTTGGCATCAAGAATATGCCTCGGTTTTCTATACTTTGCGTGCCAGTTCATTTCCATCAGGTTATTCAGTATTCCAGCCACCAGGTCTGCACCATATTCATTAGGAGATCTTGTACACTCTAATGTGAGTCATGTTCAGATCCAAGTGGATGTAATTATTTTTTTACGGTCCTTCTTCCAAGCTGGGCAATGGTCATCAGGATAACATTCTGAAACAACTGGAGTTAACTCCATCTGCTTTTAATATGGTTGCCCACGCAGGCATGCCATAGAGGAGGATGGTCCGAATCACTGTCTTGTACAGTAGTAATTTATTGTCGATGCTGAGAGCACTGTTACTACCCAGGAGACCTATAAGACTGTACTTAGCCCTGTTCGCTTTGTTCAGAGCGTAAGTTACGTGACGATTCCAGGAGTCTTGAGTCGTTGCTAAGGCCAAGGTACTTGAAGTTGTCAACCCAGGTCCAGCAGCGATGATGTCGTCTCTACTTTGTATATACCTGTAGAGAATCATGCCGTTGTAGTTCTGCGTTCTGGAGTTCCATCTTGGGTGTTTGGCATTTAGGTCGCCAGCCAGAACAACTGGAATGTCACCACTGAAGAGTTCATCGAATTCGCTAATGTCGAGAGAATGTTTAGGTGAAATGTAGAGCGCCACGAACTTCACTTCACCAAGGGAGACGTCATTGATAATGATGGAGGCCGATTCCATACCAGCATAAGACTTGGAGACTAATTCTTGGTGTTGAATTCCCTTCTTAATGATGATCGCAGCGCCCCCTGAAGCACATCTTGCAGAGTTTGAAGCCATACGATCGTTACGGTACACACAATAACCAAGTAGTTGAAGTCTTGGCTTGGTTTGAGGTGTGTTTCACAGGGGAAAGCAGCGTCGATTTTCTGCTTTATTTAGATAATTATGAAACTCGATACGCTTTCGGCGAATCCCCCTAGCGTTCCATATCATGCACAGAAGTTCAACTTTGTTGATTACAGTTCACCGAAGTTTTACAGAGAGGGTAGCCTTTTATAAGGAAAAATTACAAGGATTGACAAATCAGAAGAAAATACATTATAGCGATGACGAATCCGGTGCAAGGCGGAGAACCTCTGTGACTCACCAATGACAAAAAATGACAGCGAGAGGGATAAAAGAGACAAAAAATACAAAAAAAAACTGACCAAAAAAAAGCCAAATCAGATACTTTTGATTTTTTTTATAACTAAAGTGGTGCTAACACAAGGTAACTATTCTACTACTTGCATTGGTCCATCATCACTATTGAGTAGTTGATTTGAAGGTTTATTCTTAATTATTTCTAACGCCGATCCCCCCCCCCCCCCATCTAGCGTGTTTAATACATGCGATATGTTCTTTCTTCCTTATGTTAATGGAAAGCTTTTTCCTTAAAATAATTAAGTACTATTAAATATAATAGCTTCATTTTTTTCGTATATAGAGATAATTTTACTTAAGTAATAAAGTAAGAAAAAGTGTATGGGGCAAGTCAAATACAGGGTGTAACAAAGTTTCATCACATTTCAATCGTAATAGCTCGGCAACCGTAGGTCGCAGGTCAATGAATCGCACACCATTTGAAAGAGGGGAACGTCAAGCTTTTGTTCAGTGCCGGTAGAAGTCTCTAGGATGCATCTGGAAGTAAAGCTCTAGATTAGGAAAGTACGGCAAACTTCGTCGTCTGCTACCAAATCCGCCATTGTTGGCCCAGTTGGCCCTATCAAGTGAGTTACGCTTCCTCTAAAATTCGGCTTAAATGCATCCTTTTCACAAATTTTGTTATTATTATCGTCTGGAAATATAACTGACAATAAGTAAATTCTGTAACTATTGATTTTTCTTTAAATTTTGTTTTCAATTATAATTTTTTACATATAAATAATGATAATGTTGAGGCAATTTAATGATAACCAGATTAAGTTTTTAGTTTATTTTCACTTTATTTATTTATCCTTAATAAACGATTTGCATGTAATTAATAAATTTTAAAAAACATTGTGTAGGTTTTGTAGTTTTATTTATCAAAATATAATTTTTTAAAGTTTTATTAAAATATAACTTAATAAACTTTTATCAAATTAATTTTTTTATTTATATCAAAAATTTCACTTTACCAATTTTATATATTTATATATATATATAAATTTTATATATATTTTATATATTTTATAATTTTATTAAATTATAAAAATTATTAAATTATTAAAAAACAGTATAATTATAATTATAAAAAATATCAAATATAATTTAATAAAATAGGAACTATTAAATTTAAGTTTTTGATTTAAATATAAAAATTACTTTGATAATTATATTTTGATAGAAAATTTTAAAAATTATAATTTGGAAAAACTATCCGTTTGATTACAAAAAAATGACTACACATGCAATGTATTTTGAAATATTCATTTATGGAGGTTTATAATATTGACGTAAAAAATCTACCAAAAACTTATAGTTAAAATTTTCTATATTTTTTTTCACCCAACTAACAAATTTTCGTTATTCAATTTCTTACGTTATATTCAAGTTTAATGATGAGTGATAATTAAGTTCGCTAAAATAAGATGAAAATAACATGGACGTTTTATTTCAAGTTTTGCCTCCACATTTCACAGACAGTTTAACCTTGTTATATTGAATTGTATTTTCTTAAAAAGAACTAGATTCAACAAAAAATTATATTTTCTGATCGTCTGAGAATTGTACAATGCAACATTTCTATAACATTCGGTAAAGTTATAATATAAACGTAATTGCTTCTTATTACTTCTTCGGATATTTTAACGAATTTATTAACCTCCAAGGAGCATAGATTGAAAGATCCTGAAATTTTGCATATTCGGATTAAAATTTAGGATCAATCAACGAATATTTCATTAAAAATTTAATCTACATTGCATCTTGCACATGCATTTCAATGGTATCTATTAGTACTAGTATCTATCGCTGCGTTTGGGCCAACAATGGCTGACAAACTCACGTGACAGTCGTTCTACCAATCAGCAGCTGCGGGCGGCGCGGAAACGGTTTGCCATACTTTCCTAATCTAGAGCTTTATCTGGAAGAAGTAGGGAAGTCCCGTCAGATACTGTCAAGACGGCGAACGCACAACACAAAGCATTTTTGTGAACACCTCTATCCCCAGACCTCATTGTTTGTGACTTCTTCTTGTGGGGATACGTAAAAGACCGTGTTTTGTGCCTCCTTTTCGGCAAATCTGGAGGAGCTAAAAACGCGAATTACAGCCGCCATTCGTGAAGTGACTCCAGATATGCTTCAGCAAGTATGAAAGGAATTTATTATGTGTGCCGTGCAGCAGGAGGAGTACATATCAAACACTTACAAACAAAACTTAAGATAATTACAAACATTTCAATAAGTCGCCCATCTCTGTATCTTCATTTTTTTAAAAATATACATTTTTGAAATGTGATGAACCTTTCTGTTACACCCTGTATAAGGGTTACCAAAGGATAAGTGGACACGGTCTAGATATGTAATACCTTTATTTGAAACTTAAAAGAAATCCCCGTGTTTGTTGAGGCATTGGTCCCATCGTTTACACAGAAAGTCAATTCCCTTGAAGTAGAAGGGTTGTGATTATATTTTGAAAAAGTCTTTCACTGCATCCTTCACGTTTTTGTCTGAATTGAAACATTTCTCTTGCAATGTCTTCTTGAGCGGGCCAAAGATGTGGTAATCACATAGTGACAAGTCTGGCTGTAGGCACAATGTTCCAAGGCTTCCCACCGTAATTTCTGTATAAACATGGTGACTTCACGGGAGACCTGGGGGCGCCCATTTTCGTGCAGAAGAATCACCAGTTGTGAGAGAAAACCTGAGCTTATGTTTTTAATTGATTGCCGAAATTTCAGTCAAAACTTCGGCATTCAATCCCGTGTAACCATCATTATGTTACTGAAATTCCGTTTTTCCCCCGCCACTTAAAAACGCACTACTCCTCGCTGTTATGTCCTGGACGCATCCGCTTTTACACCTCCTTCTTCTATCGTATGTTGTACGCAAACGAACGGATGAAGTCACAATTTTATGCATCTGGTACACGTCTGGAATCTTCTAGCACACCCTTTCACCACTGTTGCCGCTGCTGAAGTTATGACGTAATGGGATACGTCCACTTTTCAGTTGGGCAACTCGTACATGAAAAAAATAAAACATTAAATATGCTTTCTGAATATATTTTAATTATTTTATATTTGGACATTTTGAATATTTTAATCAGCAAAATTGCTCTGGCGTTGTATTTGCCAATATTTCAGCTCATGCATAATTTAAAGACCACATTTCTACATTTCGTCTTCATAGGAGATCAGCCTTTCTCCAGCGTATCGCTGCTGACGTCGTTGGTGACTTGTCGTCTGTATAAGCCGATTTCGATCACAGTCAAAACCGAAGAACTCGAAATGTGAGCGTCCGCAGTTTTTCTTTCTCTGGCGTCAGTTGATCCTCAGCCACTATAGCAGGGGGCCGCCAACCCCTTGCCATAGCAAAAATTATATATGCGCTTCTTTAAATAAATTAATTATTATTTCGTGCTAGCGATATTTTTTGTACTAACAGAACCACATTCTTAGATCTCTAAAAGCGTCTCGAAGCTGCTACGACGAGCCCATCGGAAATGCATGACAGTCTCAGAATTCGATGGTAAGCTTCTAGTGTCACCGCCTTCACCTAATCCTGTCAATCATCCCAGTAAAGAGAGCGACCATTTCACTTTTTTTTTCAAATTCAAGAAGCCGTCACCTCGAATAAAATTCGTCTTCTACAGACTTTTTTCCTCTGCTATTCTGACTCTGATCCCTTTTCACGCTTACAAAATTTATTACACTGACCATTCATTTTAGAAAGGAAAATTTCCCATTTCCTTTCATCAAAAATTCCAGATATTATCTGCTTAGGTTTTATACATCAAATCAGTACGAGTTTCCCCGTTGAATAATTATCCTTCTTCTAGAATAGCGCATTTTTAATAAATTGTTTTATGAAATACTTCTTTTAATGCTAATTATGTGTAATTTACGAGTTATTCTTATTTTTTAAGAGTATTATCTTAGTATTTTTTGGTATGCTTTTTACACAAACCTCAGGAACTGTTCTCGTATTTTCTATTCCTCTTTTTACTTTTCCGTATCGAGGATGTTAAATAACCACTGGATCTGTTTGAAATTTAACCTAGTAGGGGATTAGCATATTGTTTAGTTTAGCTTGGTCCAAGCACTTTAGTAAATGGACAAGCACAAACATACATGCGCTCAGCGGGATTCGAACCCTCGATTCACTGGTCTTCGAAGCGACATGACCTGCGCTTTAGCACTCTCGGCCACCAAACCGTCTACAACCCTCAAGAAAAATATCAAATTCAGTATTCTCCCCCAGATATTTTATCTAATGGGTGGAAGGAAGAAATAATCGGGCAGACAAATATTATAAAACCAGGCAAACATTATGCAATGTTATGAATCATTTTGTTTATTTAGCCGGGCGGTCTCCGGGATAACACTGTAATTATTATCTTCCATCCCAACATCATGTTTTCTAGGCTTAATTATACAAGGAGATATCAGTGATATTCTGCCGCCACGATTTTTTTTGACCATTAAAAATACACAGAATTGCATTTCAATTTGTTTTACTTGCAGAGACAGCAATGATACAGGGTGTTTGTAATAAAACTGACAATACTCAAAGCTATCTGTATTTCGAACTCACAACTTGAATGCCGCCAAATTTGGTAGGAGGACTAATGACATGGGAAGATCCATTTCGCGTAAAATAAAACTGAGGAATGTAGGAATGAGGCTGAGTAGCCGTAAACGCAATCGGGACCCAAGACTTACTTTCCGCGCGCGACGAAAAGGCCGCTGAGTTTCTTAATGTGCTCGTATGGTGTCGCTGAGCTGCAGATCAGTCTATAGTTATGAGGGGAGGAAAAGCGCTAAAATCAAGTAGCTTTTAAAATGGTTTGGTTGGTTTGGTTTATTTGGTATTAACGTCCTTTTCAACTGCCATGGTCATTTCAGGACGGCGTTATAGGGGCCGCAAAATTTGCCTTGCAAGGGTTCTTTAACGTGCAGCCGGCAAACGACTACACCGGACCAACGGCTTTACTTCCCTTCCGAAGGAAGTGCGTGATCTCAGCGTTTTCCCCCTGAAAAAATCCTCGTCGTCCTCGACCGGGGTCGAACCCGCGTCCTCGGGCATCATAGTCGATCACGCAACCCCTGAGCCACCGAGGCCGATCTTTTAAAATGGAAACGCCACCTCGAAAAAAGGCCCAGAAAGGGAAAACTCTTCATAGTTGTGAAAGACAACTTGCATTTAACGTTATTTCTTATTTCGATAAAGCTGCTTCTCATAAAATGGAATCAATTCCAATCGTCAATGCTACCAAAAGAGCGGCTGTTGCACTTGAAATCAGCGAAAAAACAGTGCAGAGAATTCGAAAAGAAGGAAATTCAAGTGCACAAATAGAGCCAGGGAATAAAAGACCAAAATCTACAAGGTAAAATGTATCGGATTCTGTCAAAGATTTTGATTTGGCTGTAATACGCCAGAAAATAAATGAAATGATTTCGACAAAACGTATTTTTGCAACAGTTGCAAAATTATTTCCTATTTTGCAAAAAGAAATTAATTTTCGTTGGAAGGCAACTTCTTTGCGAAAAATACTTCATAAGCTCGGATACCGATGGAGAAAATGCAAAAATAAACGATCCATGTTAATTGAACGATCAGACATCATTTCAGACCTGAGAAATATGAAAAAAAGAAGAGAAGAAAATCGTCCTATTGTTTACATCGATGAAACATGGATCGAGTCAAATTTGGCTTCCAAGAAATGTTGGCAGAATGAACAAACAGGTGTTATTTTGGATGTGACGTACGCTGATGGAAAAAACGGATTCATAAACAATGCGGCGTTATATAAATCACGGACAAATGAACCAACAAAATTCTGAGAAGTGGGTACAAGAAATGTTGATCCCTAATTTGGAGCCCAATTCAGTTGTTGTTGTAGATAATGCATCCTGTCATACAGTGCAAATCGAAAAAGTGCCAACCACCAATTCTCTTAAATCTGACATGAGGAACTGATTGGAGCAAAGAAACATTTCATTTGATCAAAAAAGCACTAAATTTGAATTGATCTAACTGATAAAACGAAATAAACCTGCTGAAAAAGTGTATTCCTTTGATACAGTTTTGCATCAGCACGGACACACGCTGGTTAGAATTCCACCATACCATTGCGACTTGAATGCAATAGAATTCATCTGGGCAAACGTAAAAAATTTTTTCGTCAAAATAACGTTAAAGCAGACATGACATTAATTGACCTGATGAAATTAAGCGATACCGCACTACAACAAGTGACACCAGAAAAGTGGTCATCAGTATGCAGCCACGTAGAAAAATTGGAGCAGAATTACTGGAACACAAATGGATTAATAGAGGAGGTTGAAAGTTTGATCCTTCACATATCAAGCGATAGTGAAACAGATTCCAATGAAACAAGTTCAGAAAACATCTAATTCTTCCTCAGACAGTGAAGTGTAGTACTAATCTACCAATTAATATACAGTACAAACTTGTACAGATTAGTTACACATTATTGCTCAATTTTCAATTTCTAATATATTTAGTTTACTCTGATTTAATGTGTCGATTTCAAATGCTTGTGTTAAAAACTACTATGAATCTATTCAGTGTTGGGGTACAAACAATCAAATTTGAGTCGATCCATGTTTCATCGATGTAAACAATAGGACAATTTTCTTCTCTTATTTTTTCATGTTTCTCAAGTATCTACTTTTCCATGCAAATGTTTTCATTGTTTGGAAACACGGCCAGAACTCATTTTTGCGCTACTTGATTTTAGCGCTTTTCCTCCCTTCATAACTATAGACTGATCTGCAACTACAGCGACTCATATGAGCACATTAAGAAACTCAGCAGTCTTCTCGTGGCGCGCGGACAGTAACTGCAATTATCGAGACAGCGCATGATATGGGCACAAGAGCATTGACTTGGAAAAAATCACCTGGTCCGATGAAGACGGCCGAGCGCGTGTATCCCGATTACAATCTGAGGCTATGGTATCTTGATGCATCCATCACGCTATATCATCAGCGACCTGAAATGTGCAAGAACTGGAAGAATTGCTGTTTAGATTTTGATGCTAAATATGCCATGATACCTATCATTACCTCATCGAATTGATGCCTCTCAGAATAGCCGCTGTGACAATACGAGGTGTTACGTATCTTAAATCGGGAACATCGTTTATACTATACGTTTAGCCTTATATGTTAAGGAGCTCAAAAGAGCGTCATTAAAAACTAAATAGACTAAAAAAACCCAACAAAAAAACTCCCTAGGAATCACCACGTGAATAGCGCGAACTTATGTGCTTGACGCTACGAAGCGCTTACGTAAAATTTAGTGCGTGCTAGATTAATTATTTTGTTTATTATACCTTATTTTTTTATCTAATTTGTATTTTTAATTAATATTTATTAGTTATTATTATTTCAAATACAAATTAAAATTTTCCGAGATTGAATTCGTCATTTCAGTTTATTACTATAAACGAAATAATATTTACGAAATAACGGCGCTAGCGACAATAATATTCGATGTGGGTGGCTGCCAAATTGTTTTTTCCGGTAAACTAATGAAAATTTAAGGGATAAGTATAGACCTCATCAGATAAGTTAAACCTCGACCTTGAAGGTCTAGGATTATTCTTGAAGCTAAACTGTGAGGCAAGAGGATGAAAAAACATCTGATGAAGTACTAGTACTTCCTTGTAGTACATCAGATTTTTTTTCATCCTCTTGCCTCCCATTTTAGCTTCAAGAATAATCCTAGACCTTCAAGGTCGAGGTCTAACTTTTCTGATGAGGACTATACCTTTTAATTCAATATTTAAACACCGTACATCAATACAGCATCTTTATGGTAACGCATATAATTCTTTAATATGATGATAAATTTGAATTTGAAGTACAGTCAACCAAAGGAAATAATCCACACGAGTTTAATACTTAATATTACATTTCAAGCTAATGTATGGTTTTAATAGCTTTTTTTAATTATAATTATTTAAATTTATTAATCTTAATAATGTTAACTCTAAATGTAATATTAAATTATTAAAAATAAATTAATATTGAAACGGTAAAACTTAAGAGTAAAATTCAAGTGTGGATTTATTTCCCTTTGATGACTGTACATATCGCATAATTATCAAAATCCGCTGCTCATTTAGTTTGAAAATCCAAGATGGCCAATGCATGTTCCTGTTCACTTTCAATAAAAATGTCATTTCGGGAACGTTCTCGGACATGACGCGCGCTATCGAAATGATTATCACGTTCCCAGCATGAAGTCTATAATAGATAATTATATATAAGTGAATCGTTAAGAGTTAATTATTAAATATTAGGTTAACGTAACCACAAAATCTTTATTTTCAGCTTTATTTTCTAAAATAATAACATGAATCTCACGAAGAAGCTAAAAAGGAAAAAAGATTTAAGAAACAAGTGATGAAAGACAGTGCAGCTGATTTATGCCAAAGAAAAGAGCCAATGGTAGTAAAACAAGTTTTTAGATAAGATAATTCCAGAACAAAGGGAACTAAAACGAGCTAAAGACAGGGAAAGAAGCAGAAAAATAAATAAAGAGTATACCTGATAAGTCGGAGCGAGAAAAGCGAAAGCAAAGGAAAAAGTGGAAAAAATAAGCCTCAAAAATAAAGAAAAGATTAAGTATACGTATTTAGGGAGCTTTCAGAAACCACGTGTCTCCATTTTGTATTCTCTTAATCCCCCCTCCCGCCATGTAGCCTAAAGTGGCTTCAGTCTTGACATCCCCCCCCCCCCACCGGGGTAGAACGTAGTTTTTTCTCCTATTGATTCCAGAAGACAATTCTGGTGTTTTCTGTTGCCAGAACTATCATTAAAATTATGAGTTTATAATGAACACGGCCGATATTTCCTTTATATACTGTTTTAATTATAAATATTCTGAATCAACAAATGATGACACAAGCACTCCTGTAAATCGCTAATCACTGAGAAAACATCTTCCTCAGGGTCCTTTGCTTCCTGAGGTTCGCTTAGAGCCTGAAATTCAGGTGCAATGACATCTTCGTCATCGGCTATTTCAAACGCTCAAAATTCGTCGCCGAAGCGCTATGACTTCAAGTCACACGCACGGTGCCGTCGGTATATAATGTATCTAAATTACGGAATTAAATATCCATAATTTTATTGTGTACTAGCTGATATACCCGGCGTTGCTCGGGCTCTTTTTTGATGAAAGTTTGCAATATCTGAATGGGAATATACAGTAAAAATTAACACATTAAAGTAGTAAAAATTCATATAGAAAAACCGAAAAAAAACTTTTAGAATGTTCCTAATGGATGGCCCTGTAACAGTTCTCCCCGGCTCCTGTTGGAATGTTATGTATAGCTGAGCGAGTTTACCCATAGTGCAGGAGAAACAATGTGTGGAATAATGTTTATGGCTACGAAATTGGGAGGAAATAGAATGAAAATGAAACAATAGTTTGATCTGACGTTTTTTCAGCCCTAGCTATGGCTGTAGTTCTTCTATTTTGTGTGACCTGACTTTTAAAAATTCATTTGTTTATCTAAAAATTCCACAATTCCAAAATTCTCTTCTTGGGTGGCGATGGATGTACATGATCGTTTGTCTGTGTATGCTGCAATTCCAACAATTGATAAACTGTTAGGAAAAAAATAAATTAAACTGGAGCAAACTTCAAGCATCAGGTAAATGATATTAATTAGAAAAATGGATAGAAAATTCTGCGACTGTCATGGTCGACGCCTCTACTGATTGCGCTATCGCAGACACCTGAACAGCCATACTAACACTAAGTGTCTTAAAAACAACCGAGTAGTCTTTACCTAATGTTTGGTGTTTGCTCCAGTTTAATTTCTTTATTTCTTATTGTGTGTTCATCAAACTTTCTGATGGTTTGGATAGGAGAAATTCACGATCTGTGAACTGGGTGCCCACCTCCCATTGGGCTTTCCTTCTTGACAACTTGGTTGTCTTTACGACACTTAGTGACAGCATAGCTGTTCAGTGTCTGTGATAGCCCAATTGATAGAGGCGTCGACCATGACAGTCGAGGTTCCTGATTCGAATCCAGGTCGCGGAATTTTTCCATCAATTTTTCTAATTGGTAAACTGTTGCAATTCACACTCTGCTCTCGAGGTCTTGAAGCAAAACTGGTGCATTCGTCACTTGGTGTGATCTGGCAGTCACAGTTTCTTCTGTTGACACATTTGCAACGACGGGCACAGGGTCACTCACCACTTGTTTAGTTGAAGCAGTTGACTGGAAAAATCGATACAGCACCGAGTGAAGGGGCTGCTTTCTCTGCTGCCTTTCCACTGTTTCTCAATAGTCTGCTAACTCTCCATTATTTCCATTTTACCGCTCATTTTTACATTCTAACAACTATCAATTCTAAGAAAAGCACAAAGGACAGGAATTATATGTATTGTTCAAATTTCCGACGCCTTCTCACTGATTCTCAGAGGAGGAAGACCCTTCCAGCTCTATGCTGACGACTATTACGCGAAACTTTAAATTATGGTCAGGAAATTACAAAGCCCGAAGAATATTATATTTTATAAGAGGGTGGTCCTCGATTTATGCATGTAAGTCGTGTGTCCTCAAAATATATTTGTTAATGAAATTTACAAAATGATCAGTCTTGAGATTCATTTACATGTCTTAATGAACATGTCTTACATACATAACTATTTGATTGGCTGAATCTGGTATGTTTTCTCCAATTTTTGTATTTAATGCCATATCATATTTAGAATTCTGTGTTGCCATCACTACTGTTGAAACAAACAGAGCAGTCTATTGTTGCACAATCTTGACCTTGCATTGTTCGTCAGGAGATATATATTTTTGGTCCATAATTTGAATTTAAATCCATGAATTATTATCGATAAATATTATTTTTTCGAAATTTCATGTAGATAGTGACCTTCTTGCTTTGAAGATCAAATTTTCAAATTTCATCAAGATTGGAATTAAACTATAGATTTATATAAGAAAGAAACACACATGAACCCATCTGTTCGCTATGCATTTCAAAATGGCTAGACCAATCTTGATGAAATTTTTCATGATAAATTCCGATGGACCCTGGGAAGGTTTTAGGTAGGTCATGGTGGAGATATCACGCTACATGGATAGCACACTCTACAATTCGTTACCCCCATCCCTAAAAGAGGTTAATATAGTTAATTATGTAGTGTGCCACACCAGTAAATGTGTTACATTTGTAGTGCCACACCAGTTAATGTGTTAAGTATACAATGCAACACGAGTTAATGTGTTAACAAATTTTCATTCCCCTTCCCCTCCCCCCTTAGGGTTTGGTTTTCCTTATTCTTATTTGTTTTAAACCACCCCTGTATTAGAGGAAACAAAACGAAAAAAAAATTATTCAAATCTGTCAAGCCGTTTTTGAGTTTTAGCGAGACTAACGAACAGCAATTCATTTTTATATATATAGATTCAGTCCCCTGGTTAACTGTGCCAAATAAAATAAATGAAAAACCATGTATCTTGGGCACCCTGTTCCCTCACGTAGCTCAGCGTAGCTTTTTATCTAATCCCTCCCGCCCCCGACCGGACCATCTGGTTTATGGAAACTCCCTTATATTGCACCTATCCTCAGAAGATGAATCAGCCATGTTTAATGTATCTCGCCTTCTAGCACGGATACGTAGAAAGAAAAATACTAAGACAAGACGGAGCTAAAGCATATGGGACTATCAATAAACAGATTCTGGAAAACGGATTCTTTCTAGATCAATTTTTGAGATCACAATACGGATTTTCGTCAAAAATACAAACTTGAAATTCGCCACTTTCGTGATTTTGTGCCTTATGGTGATGTTTCAATAGATTTTGTGTGTGCTATTAACGTCATTCCTGTACCAATTTTCAGAGAACAATTTGAAAAAGGGATTGTTACTAGAGAGTCTCTGTTTCGATCATGCCTTACCTGTCATTTTTCTAGTCTTGGAATTTCAAAACTTGGCTACCCCAAGTACAGAAAATTTTATTATGAATTATCATATATTTTTTAATGAAAGATTTTTGACTAATAAAACAAAAAATTATGTGTAAAAACAAAACAAAACAAAAAGACCGTTCTATTTGTTTTCTGTTTGTGGTCAAATCAACTAGTTATTTTCGTTCGTGTGCTCACTTCTCACTCTTTTACATGACACTCATTCGATTTTCCTGCTAAATTTTGAATTTCTTGCTGTAGATATCTTAAACACTTTAAGCTGTTTTCGAAATTAATTCTTTCAGATTTTTTTTGGAAAATGGAATGAAACCAAATCTGGAATGTACAAAGTGTAACAACACCACTGCAGGATTTGGCACTTACATATTGAGTTGGCATCAACTATTTCCCCCCGAAAACCATTATCAATTTTTAGCACATAATAGAAAACCTAAATATCCTCTACTTTCTAGTCAAAATGGTAATGTGAACACTTAAGAAAGTTATATTCAAAAGATACGCTGGGTGTCGACAATGTTGTGGTAATCAGCGACTATGTGAGGAAATCGTGTGAGGAATTTCACGTACAACTTTGAACTTAATAGATTAATATTTAAATATCTTATTTTGAACTGAAAATCCAATCAAGAAGGAAAACATTTTCCGTTTGACTTTAGAACAATTTCAGTTTTTAGAGTTTCAAGTATGAAGCGTATTTATATCGAAAGTTAAACTGTATGTTACTATTTCTCATTAATTCAATGTAAATTTTTATTTTGTAAGTAAAAGGAGTAAACGTTTGCATCATCGTATGCGCTCGCGTACATTAAGCTTATACCAAGGAAACTTGCTCTCTAACAAAAAAAGATTCTCTTCTTCCACAAGAGATTTTGATGGCGTATGCATTTCTGTTCATTTCTGCTCGTCTGCACAAGGAAACCAATATTATGGTTAAAGTAAGATCTCAGCAATTTCATGGTTTAAAAATAATTCCGTCGGTAAAGGGACTTCTGTTAATTCAGTCGTTTAGAAATGCAGCAAACTTAGCTGTTTTATATAGTCCGTCTTTTCTTCATATATCAGCAATTCAATTTCAAGTCTTATTCCAATTTTCCATTTTATCCTCGTATGAAAAATTTCCTATTCGGCCGATATTAATGATTACATGTATAAGAATTTTACGTTATTTTCCGCGAGACTTCCCGAAATTCATAAAAATATAATGTTTACGAAAAAAATTCTATCATTTTCTATAATATTTTTATTTTCAAAGAAAACCAGACCGACTGTGCCAAACTGTTAATTTCATGTAAGCACTTTTAAGTACTATTCAACTACTGAAAGTACAATAAAAGATTAATTGGAGCAACTCTGTACTCATCAATTTTTTTGACAAAAATTCTTCCTTTCTGTAAATTCCAAGGACTTCTTAACTAACTAGTGTCAAGTAATTCACTAAACTCCAGAGATAATAGAGAGAGATAATGCAGCGTAGAAGAGAATATAAATGTCAAAGAAAAACTTAATACCATAATTTTTTAGCTACGGCAACATTTATACAAGCTACTTGTATACAATGTATTTATTTTTTTGCAAGATGCCGTTTTCATTTTTCATTTAAAATTTTGATCGCAGTTCGCTTTTTAATACCTTTTATAATAATACAAATGGTATAATACCAAAACCTGTGGACAAATGGTAGTAACAAACTAAATAAGAACGGAAACCACAAATGAAATTTTTCATCTGGATGCACATTCGAAGACACTGTCTCCACACTCTATTGAAGGAACAGAATTATTATCTGCTTTAAAGATACAGAATCATAATGATTTCGAAATAAATGTTTACAAATATTCTTCCTCTGCTTTCAGCACAATTTTCTCTGAAAGTTAATTATTTAATTAGTCAAAAACTCATATTTACATAGAAACATTGCTTCTTATTGCTTGTTTTTATGGGAAATCCTTTAGAATGATAGAAAAAAAAAGTCTTTAAGAAAAATATAACGAGTTCTAAATCATATATAGGATATATACTTTGAAATGATCCACCCAAATATCTACAAATCTATTAAAATTGCCAACAATCTGTTAAAATGACAAACTGAAAAGGGAAGGAAAAATTCCGTGACCTGGATATGATAGCTTATTTACTATCTTATGTTTGAGTTAAATTTCATCAATTATTTGATGGTTTAAGGGTAAGGATGATTGCTTAGTGGCTTCAATGAATTCCTATTTGGATATCTTGTAACAACAATGCGGTTCATATCCGCGGTAGCTCAGTTGGTAAGGGCAGTGCCAGCGATAGGCATGGTCCCTGGTCCGAATCCAGGTCGCGGAGTTTTCCCTTCCCTTTTCAATTTGTCATTTCGATTTCTTTGAAGATTTTTCTTCAGTTTATTTACTATCTTATGTTTGAACAATCTGTTAATACAATGCACAATCTCATGCTCACGTCAAGAATAAAGTTACAAAAGTCCATCCTCAACTGTTGGTCTTGCTCTTTTTCAAGTGCATGAAAGGGGTTAATTGATATGGATAATATTTATCTTTGTGAAGTATTTTCCAAATACTTTTGTATGTTAACCCACATTCCGAAGACGCATTTCTAATACTTGCATGAGGATTTGCTTCAAAATAGGCGATCACATCAATGTCATTAATGGTTCTCTGGAATGACGATGTACACTCTGTTCTTCGTAATCTGTTTATTACTCTTGAAATTGTGCAATGTGTGACATTGAATTGAGGAAATCTAGTGCAATATTCGCGTGCAGCAGCACGATAGCTTCTGTTGCATATATTATAATCATTTCCAGTATTTATGCATTACTCCAGGCAGGCATTTTAACCATTTGTAGCCGTCTAATTTGTATGATTTACTATATTTGATTATGCATTACTGTATTACTCTTAAATGTTACTAAAAATAACAACGGAACTGTCCACTTGGGAGAAGGGTAAGGGAAAAATCATATGTAGTAGAACGCTTTAATGAACTGTCTTAAAAAGTTTTTTTTTCTAATGTTTTGTGAAATGAAGAAATAAGTTGTATAAAAATGGTGATTAAGGGGTAAACATTATGTTCTACAAGTTTTTCATTGCCATTTTTGTTTTATCTTACACGGTTAAAAAAGTTACGTTATGATTTGTCCCCTTAAAGAGGTCAAAGGTCAAATTTGACGTGAGACCGATTGCGCATCCTCACTTTCCTATAGCCTTGTATTAACAGATTGTTGACAATTTTAATTGCAGATATTTGGATGGATCACTTCAAAATAAACACCCCTCATAATGAGAAAAACTTATTGCGTTTGAGTAGGATTAATTCCTGTAAAATAGCAACGAAATTTCAGTAGCATTATCATTTTTATATCTTAATATTTCTCATAAAAAATGTCATGATTGTCATGAGCCGACGTAGATCAGAACGCAAATAAGACGCTGGAAAAAGATTTTCGTCCATGTGAATTGGAAAATTAACCGCATCCAAACGTATAAATGAATAAAAATGATATCTATGTAAAAAAGTTCAGGTTCAGGGTGCGTCTGTAAATGTTCTAAAAACTTTTGTACCACTTATCTAATTGAGCTCATATTCGCATCATATGGTTAGGTTCAGAGTGAGGTTTACATGTCCCCCAAACGCGGGGGGGGGGGGTTAAATATAAAATATCTTGGTTTGTTTGTTTGTTTACTCAAGAGACGGCGCCAGGGAAACGCCATCAAAATTTCATCAAACATACAGACCGAGCAACGCCGGGCATATCACCTAGTCATTTAATAGAACTGCGAATATGAATGAACAGTTTAAAAAAAAAATGACTTGATTAAAAACAAGCAATCAGAATCTAATTTCTTAAATTATTCATAATTCTTTTTCTCATAATCTGTTTAGTGTTATCTTTTAGATATGTAAAATGTATATATTAAAGGTAACTATCAAGAACAAGAAATAAGAAAAATAATTCGACTAAATTTTACAGGAGCACTGGAACTTTTATTTATTTAAAGTTGAGAAGGGCAGATCCGCAATCTGGAATTTAATCGGGCAAATTGATATCCGTCTCTTCCTATTTCGTAAGATCTATGGTCGATTCCAAGTCGCAGATTTTTCCTCTCAATTATTAATCAAGCATTTGGAGGTATTCCATTTACTTATTTTCAATTTAATAATTCGTGTATGAACAATCAGCTGGTCCATGAAAATGTTTATAACACTTATTAAACTTCAATAGTTAAGTCTCACGTGCGCAGTGGAATACGTAACTGGAGATTTCAAAGTTTAAGATAACTAAAATTTGTCACGCTTATGATTATGAAGAGAGGGGGAACAGACAGCCTACAAAATTGTATTTCATCAATACTTTAATGAAACAATTTAAGCTTAATAAAGTTATAACTGAGATTGAAATATCAAAGTTAAACAGGCAGTACTTATGCCAAAATATAAAGTTCTGGTCCAGGTGAACAATTACACAACTTCTATGATTTTGCTGCCTTGCATATCTTGTGGTAAAATTCGTATGATGGGCTCGGACAATTCTTTATATTGGATGGCAGTATTGTTGTGAGAGCGATGGGCGCTGCTGCTATAAGTAGAGAAAAACAAACAAACAGAAGGCAGCGTTAATTTTTGAGGGGCGATGAGCAAGGATACTTAAATTACTTAAATTTAACTTCGTCAACGGTAAATATCCTCTTACAGGGTGAAGGTTTCCTGGATAGCCAGGAACGAAGCGGCCGCGTATCACGTGATAACGTAAGCCCCCCGTTACCTGCTATATTTTCCGGGAATATCCTCTCGTCCGTCCGTTCTTCTTGCGGGCGTTAGGCACTGCTACGGCGGTGTTATTTGGCTCCGTTGCTCCATAGAAGATACGGCTTCTGTACCGCCGTCTCCCTCGCGGCGAGCTGATGCTGCTGGTTGACGACGAGCCTTCCTCTCATCTCTCGCTAAAGCGTTGCCATCGTCTTGGCCTGGCGTGTGGCGGACTCTTTGTTGAGGATTTCGTCCGTCCTCAGATACCCAACGTCTTTGGCGTTGCGGCGGGCTGGTTACGCTTGAGCTCCATCGTTTCGGGCTTCCTCTCGTTACTGCGTCGTCCCATGTTGTAACGACGTGGAAATTCTTCCGTTCCTCCTCCGCGGCGGCGGGCGACCGTTCTTGCTATCGTACTCCGACGGTTTTTTCGTCTCGCTCCCCGTTGGCTTCAGTTGCCTCGTCCCCTTTCCACTTTTTCCTTCCGGAAAACCAGCTTCAATCTTCTCCGTCCTCCCACCATCACGGCCATACTTTTTCTCCTCGTATTTCTCGCTCTTTCCACGTGAAACGACGTATCTCCCGCGTCGCTCGCTCCTCCTCCTCATTGGCTCCTTCCCTGTTCTTTCAGCCAATCGTTGCTCGCTGGTTCCACATCTCACAGCGGGGGTGGGCGGTTGATGATCAATGTTATCATCTGTATCCATCGCCCCCAAATTCGCTGACAGTTAGGTAATCACCTCTGTTACTTTGATCCATGAAATGAATGATTAATGATACTTCATATTAATTATTGACCTTTAACAAACAATAAACCGTTTCATTAAAATAATATAAAACCTCTGGTTAAATTTTATTCTCGGATTACGATTCCATGGATTCTTCATTATTTATTTAACTAAGACTTATATTAAAGGGTTTTGTAAAAGCAACTTTTAAAATTCACTAAACTCTAAATTATATACCTCTCAATGATTTAAATAAACATTTACCCATTTTTATATAAATAAAATATATGGATTTCAACTCAATAAATAAAATGGGTTTCAACTAGTTTAAAACAAATCTGTAAAAGAGATAATCATACGTTCATTCCAAAATTGGAATTGAAGATTTTCATCCTATGCCTCAGTTCTTGATGAATTTCATGTTCGCCTTTTGTACCTGATTGTCCAATAAAGTTCCAAAGGGCAAAAATTCGAAGAGAAATCCGGACTCTAGTGTAGGTTCCGGTCAAAATTCCTTGAATTATTGTTCTGACCGTAGCATATGGATGCTTATTATCTTCCAGGGATGATGGAGGAGCATCCCACGATTTTTAAAATCATGCAGATCTTTTACTTGTAGAGAAAGGAACAACCTCTAAACATCCGACATTTGAAACACCGGATAAGAATTTCGAAGGCGATGACTTCATTCTCATAGAGACCATACATTCTCAATGGGCATCATATGTCGGATAATTTTTGTCGTTAGAGGTTCTTTCCTTCCTTTACAGGTAACCTCACAGGATGTCCCTTCTTTTATTTTCTATTAATGTTTGCTACTGGATACAAAACAGCCGTGGACAGATTGAACCCTCTCGTTGGCCCGATTGTTTGCGTTGCTGCGATCAAATATGCGACACGTTATGCGACAGTTCGGGCAATGGGGTGCATATTTTTATCCCCATTCATTGTTGGGATTAAGATATGGCAATCGCCATATGTTTATAAGTTTCTTTAAAAATATTAGGATTATATATACGTTGGTATTTACCCTATTATTTGAGCGCTTCGATAATATTCATGAATATGCTTTTTTTTCTTACAGGATGCAGGCTTGAAAATAATCGCTGATCAAAATTTAACTTTTAGTACATGGAATCAAGATAAGGATATAGCTTCAAGAATTTCTCTAGGTAGTCAAATTAATTTATTTTTGATCATATTTTATAAGACATTTACGCTTATTTGTTTGTTTAGTACATTATTTAATTGAAAAATTAAATGAAAATAACTTATAATATTGAAAATAGATTAAAATCTTCATAAAACTCAGTATAAATACGAGGGTGATTCAAATGAAAACTAATCCTCAGTTGGCGTGTAGGTTAGCGACATTGTTACGTTTCGTTTGAAGAACGACCAACAAATGTTAGTACTACGTACAGACATCTTATTAAATGCATGCTGCCCATTTGCCACGTGGAACAGCGTGTTGTCATTTTATTGAAAAGGAATGAAATTCACCCATCAAAATTCACCAGTTCGTGTCACATTTTATCTTCTGTGAATTCATCTGTTAAGATAAGACAGAGCATTACACAAAAATCTGAATTCATCTATTGTACGAGGGGAAGTTAGTGAGTAAGTTACAAATGGAGATAGACATGAAACAAATAAGAATACTGATTTGAAAATGAGTTTTATTTCTCCGCACAATCTTCTTGTACATTGAAGACTTGTCCCATCGTTTCACAAGACCTTCAAAAGCAGCATAAAATTCTTTGGGCTGCTGTCTGAACCAGGTGGTGAATTTCCTTTGTACAGCTGGGAGCCGAAGAAATGGAAGTCGCTTGGAACAATGTAAGAGCTACACGGAGGAAGCTCGAACACTTTCCAGTTGAACTTTCACAGGATGCTCAGTTGTCGTGTTGGCAATATGAAGACGCGCGTTATCATGCAATGGCAACACGCCTTTAATGAGGAGTTCTGGTCGCTTCTGTCGAATGACATTATGTAGTTTCATGATGATGTTACAGTAGAAGTCGGCATTTACAGTTTACTCTCGCTGCCGGAATGTGGTAAGCAATATGCCCTAGTGATCCCAGAAGACTGTACAAAGGGAATTCACCGTCTGGTTCAGACAGCAGCCCAAAGAATTTTATGCTGTTGGTTTTGGGGGTGTTGTGAAACGATGGGACAAGTGCCTCATTATACAGGGAAATTATATGGAGAATAGAAGTAGTTTTCAAGTCGCTACTCTTATTTGTTTCATTTCTATATCCATATGTAACTTGCTGACTTTCCCTCGTATATGTACAGTCTAAGTTATTCAAAATCTTTCGGAACTTCATGATCACCATGTACACATAGTGCAGATTATAAAATTAATTTAAAAAAATACACTATTCAAATAAGTCATCATTCCTCAATTCCAAGAAAGACTTTAAAAAATTCCAAAAGTAAACGTGAATTGAACTTGATCAGAAAGTTTAACTGATGATTGAACTAAATGTAATATGTTATAATATTACAACTAATTTTTCGAAATTTCATTTTTTTTTAATAATGGAACTTAAATGTAGATTTTTAAATTTCAAAATATGTTATCCTCCTTGGAATATAATTTATGATTTGATAATTTCAAGAACGAAGGAACAGAGGATAAAGATTTGCTGCCTTCTGATTGTGACTAAATGCGGCTGTTGTCTTTCATTGTCTGAGTAGTGGTGCTGACATATCTTACACATTTTCAGGCGTTATCAGCACGTAGCCCTCCTTACTCTTCAAGGGGCATCATCAATGCCTTCGTCTTTTCTCTACTTTCTTTCATAGAGTTTCTTTGCAGTCTATTAACCTCCTCACCTTTCATTTTGTCATCCCCTTCACCTTCTCTGCCAGTGACCTTTTCCAGCGACCTCCTTAGACCTTCCTCTTTACTCTGACCCTCCCCTTGCAAGCGATGACAATGTTAGTGTTTTTCTAGATTGGCAATTTAATGGACTGGCAAAACATTATCTAAGATTTTGTTATGTATAATAATAATAATCCGGCATTTTTCTGAGTTAATAATTTAAAGCTGGTCTTGAAAGCTGAAGGCAGATGAACTAGAAAGTAGGAAATTTATTCTAATGATGGAATGCAATTTTTGTTTCATGGGTGACTATTATTTCTTCCAAAACTATTTTTTAAGCATGTTCGCTAAATTTACTAAATAATCCCATAGCAGCATTCATTTAGTGTCGTTTGCTTTTATTTACGCTTCTCTTGACGGTAACGTTATGATATTCATTTTTATTTAACTTCAGATTCACTGCAGATTCATAAGAAAAAATTCCCAAATTATGAGCGCTTTCCGAATTACGAGGAGATATCAAAAAGTAACGCCATTTATTTTTTTTTCATAGATAAACAACTAATTGCAACTGAAACAACACGTCTTTATCTACTTTTCCACATAAGGCACCTTGACAATTTAGGCATTTATCCCAATTTCAGAATACCCTACTGTGAATACAGCCAATGACACAAGGCAGATTTGAGTTCCTCGTCAGTCTCAAATCTCTGACCATCCAGAAATTTCTTTATGGGACCAAAGCGGTAGTCCGAGGGCGCTAAATCCGGACTGTAGGCTAGATGGTCCAGAACCTCCCAGTTTTGCTTTGAGGACGTTGGCCATATGCGGGTGTGCGTTGTCATGAAGTCGAACATCGTTTCCTCTTTCTGGTCGCTTATCCCGAATAGCATGCCGCAGTTTAGTCAACGATTCGCAATAGGTAGCGGCGTTGACGGTTGACCTATGAGGCAGGAAATCTGCGAGTAGGATGCCTTGCATGTCCCAAACCAAAAAACTCTAAGCATAATCTTCCGAGCTGAAGGAGAAACTTTGAAATTTTTGCGAACTGGGAAATCTGAATGCTTCCACACCATGCTTGCAGTTTTAGGCCCAGATGTAAAGTGCAAGACCATTCAGAAACGAGTTTCCTCCTTGTTGCACCGCTGCAGATAATTACAGACTGCATGCCATTCTGTTGCCGGTTTATTCTGGCGTTAGCCTTTTTGGAGTCCAACGCGAACAGACTTTATGATATCCAAGCTTCTCAAGCATAACATCCCATGCAGATCCATAGGATATGTGAAGCGTTTCATTCACTCCTTTCAAGAAAATGCGACGGTTTTCTCCGATTGTGTTGTTAATGTCCTCGATAATGGCTGATATTGCCGCTGACGCAGGCCGCCCAGAACGCTGTTTATCGGCAAGGCTAACTCTTCCTTCCCGAAACATTTTACACCATTCGCATACTTTGGAATAGCCCAGACAGTCGGTACCATAAACTTCTACCATTTCCCCATAAATTTCAGCGGGTTTCTTACCTTTTGCGAAAATAAACCTTATAACAGTTCGCTGTTCTTCCACTGTAGACGATGTGATAGCGGCGGCCATTTGTAAAACGTGCGCAGGAAAAATTCTTATTATGCAATATCTGTGCACATACTCAGCCTTCGTTTTGGCTACGTTAACTTTTACACAGCGACTATATTTCCTCCGTTAAAAATTAAATGACGTTCTGACATCTCGTATAATGTTGAATAGTGCAGCGACAGCAAGCCGTCATGTTATGAAAATAGCTGGCAATATGCACAAATCATCTCAATATTTTACTTTTCATTAATGTTCTTATTTTCCTTCCTGCCGCTAGTGTAAAATGGCTTTATATATTGGCCAGGGCAAATAGGTTTTTGTTATTTTTGAGACAATATATCGAAATTCCAAATACGTACTCGAACAATAGCTAATTGTCACCTTTCTAACTTTAATATTTCAGAGGCTTCCTTTTAGGGATCTCCAATTTTTAGTGACGTTTAATGTCCTTGATTTTTTTAGTCTTCTTTTGATTCTGTAAGTTTTTAAGTCTCATTTTCAAAGAACGGAAATTTGTTTTCAGGTAAATAGTGCTCATGCTTGTCATTTATGAAAGAAAACGAATTTCTCTTAGATTGAAAGTCTTTAAGATTTAAACTCAGAAGTAAAGACTTCTACGAAATCGATTCAATTATTTAGCCGGAGAAAGTTTGTGTAGATGGACGAGTGGGACGACAGACAAATCGATGGCAATAAAAGCTTTTTCCGATGAAATATTCAAAAACATCGTTATTTTTAAAAATAAAAAAAAATTAAATATTTTCATAGAGGAAAGCAATTTTCGCACAGGATATGTTTCTCATAAAAATAGTTAATCAAGTTAAAAGTTAGATATAAAATATGATCATTACCATTGTGGTGAAGAAGAATATATAGTTAGTCACCGTTTCTTTTGACTTCGTGAGAATCACCGCTTTGGCATCTTAATACAGGGGTGCAGTATTGAAATGCCAGAAAAATTCGTACAATAATCTATCAGCGGAGCCGTAGAACTGCAAAAATACGACGAGGCATGGATTCCAAAAACTCGCGGAACTATTCTGTAGGCAGCGAACATCATACGTCTTCTAAAGTAGTCCACAATTCTGATGTATTCCGAAGTGTTAAATTTCTGTCCCACAGTACATTGAACATACCAGTAGTGTTCGATAATATTGAGGTCTGTGACTTTGGTGGCTATGCAAAGACCCTGAACTCAGATTAAAATTTCTTTATCCATGATTTGGTTACTTTAGTACGGATCATTGTCCATTTAGAATAAGTCAAATACATCAGAATGAACCGGGATATGAATGGTTTGGTTTGTTAGAATTTTTGGCGTCGACTACTAAGGTCATTTTGCGCCTTTTACACAAGTTATATCTGTACGCAGCCCGGGACAAATACAAATATCCATGCCCACGGCGGAATTCGAACCCACGACCAGGTGGACTCGAGAACTAGAAAGCCTACGCTCTAGCCCTCTCGGCCACCTGGCTGGCGGATATGAATGGGTGAACTCGTTAGAAAGGACGCACGGCTAACTTTTACCTGTCAGATACGTCTGTAGACGTACCAGTAATGCCAGTGAATGTGGGAACATTACGGAACCATGGGTTAATGAGGTTTTCTCCAAACACGGAATCTTCCGTCATTCTGAAACAGTTCCGAACGCGAGTCGTCAGACAAGGGTACACATTTCCAGTTATCAAGTGTTCAGTGTTCCAGAGCCCAGATGAGGCGCATAATCGTGTCGCGCATTTATGAAGGATATTCGTGTTGGGCATTGCATACTCCTCACGCTGATATTTCTTAATATTTCTACGCAAATCTAAACTTCGCCTCTTGCTCCAAAATGCTATGAGCAGCTCAAGATTTCCAAATAAATATTCGTAGACAAAGTTTTACCGCTTAAATCAAGATAATGTGAAAACTCCCATTCTTTTGGCGGAACCCGATTCTTCAGATGTCTAGAGCTTTATATAATGACTGGCAGATGAAACCATTGATGTGCATAGTTGGTGGTGCTATGTAATGTGTATGGGCTCATCTGTACTATTTTTCTGGGACTTCAATGTATTTATTTATTAACAAAATACATTAAGGAAAACTTTCCATAAGATACAGGTTATTTAAAGCTCTGACAATAATTTACCCTTCATGTCTCTTTCAATAGTTACTGAAATAAGTCATTTACACGCATTAAAATCTTTTTTCAGAATTTATATAATGGTCAAACTGTTTCTGACAAAAAATAGATTATCTGGATGAGCGTGTCAAGAGCATAAATACCTGAATGCAAGAATTCTACTTATTAGAATGCTCGTAATTAGACTGTGGATTAACATTTAAAACAATTAATGGATAGGGGTATATTGTTTAAAGCAATTAGCAGTTGTGGGATGCTCCCTACCAAATAAATTTCTGATGAGAAAAGTAGATAAACAACCCACTCTATTATTGAAACTGTAAATTCGTAGGGAAAAAAGTTCTTATAGTCGCGCTCTAATTTTCTAATTCATTCCTTTCTACATACAGATCAAGATTTAGAACTGGAAGATAAAACATACATTGACCACATACGTATGTGAATGATGAGCATACAGTTACTGAGAACATGGAGAAGTTTTTATTTGAAAAGCACCATTATCATTTTTATGGAAATTTATTTTATCTTTCCTTTGAATTTAGATTTTTTATAATGTAAAGATCGCATTACATTTCGCAATATTATCAAAGAATTTATTTTTAGTTACGACTCAAGGATGCGTATTCATACCGCGCAATTTCATAACGAGTTGTGAAAATGCTGATTATTTTTCCCGTTATATTCTTTAATTTCGAAATGAAATTGAGAATAAAATTTAGAAAATGCTACCACACGTTCTAACTAGGCCTCCGAATGACCATCGTTTTCAATCAGGAAGAATATTTGGCTTTTCTATGTACACTTATCAGTAAAAATACAGGGTGATTTACATCGAATGTAAAATACTTAAAGGGGGTATTATAGAGGTTAAGATAAACACAAAACGTCCTATGAACATGGGTTCAAATATGAACGATAACTGAGATATGAACAGAAATAAAAATGCCGCCACCAAGATCAACAAGTTATAATAACTCAGATTCTGTAAAGCCTAGATTAATGAAATTTGGAGGAATAACAGAGTACATAAGACTGTGTATACCTTTAAAATTTGATCTAATTCTAACAAGAAGTTTCCAAGTTACTCATTCAACATCATAATACGTACGTGTTCACTTGTGAGTACAAACTAGCACTTGTCACAATTTTGACTGTGTAACTCGGAAACTTCTCGTTGGAATTCAATCAAATTTTAACGGTATACACAGTCTTATGTACCTTGTTATTCCCCCAAATTGCATTAATCTAGGCTTTACAGAACCTGAGTTATTAACTTGTTGATCTTGGTGGCGGCATTTTTATTTCTGTTAATACCTCAGTTAACGTTCATATTTGAACCCATGTTCATAGGACGTTTTGTGTTTATCTTAACCTCTATAATACCCCCTTTAAGTATTTTGCATTCGATGTAAATCACCCTGTATTATCCTTTATTATCGAAAATGTTCTAGACGCTGATGTTGTAATTCTTCCCGACGAGCGTTCATGAGTTCAGTCACAGATTCCAATTTATCCAACAAGTATTTAGTGGAATATACAGTCTCATTGCAGTCCAATCTGTTTCTTCAATCTGTCTACTCAAACCATTTTTGCACATATTTTGCTTTGTGACAAGAAACCGTGCCATATTTCACCGGAATGGCCATTAACAATTATATAATACGAAAAAAAAATAAAGCTTAATAATAATGAATAAATGCTGTATTTCATTTTCATCTCTTCCGGTCCATGGCGTACTTCCTGCGTGGATGGCGCTTTGCCAATGTCAGTGAGGTTGAAGATGCCGTGCGTGACTTTTTCGCCCAGAAATAGGAGGAGTGTTTTCGCGAGGGCATCCGCCAACTGGCTGATCGTTGGCCATCTGATGAAGATTAGCAATGAGTGGTTCCAGTCTGGTGCCCATTTACAGTCCTGAAAAAAAATGATAGGAACTTTTGTGTTTTCAACATATCATTTTTAATAATGAATTTATTTCAACGAAACTTTACACACCTGTGTCCATATTGCATTGACACCACTGGTTTCAATTCAGTCAAAATATTAAAAAAAATTAGTTGAACCACAACCAATTTTTGAAAAAAAAGGTGGAAAAAATGATAGGAACTAAATGAATAATCTGCCCC
>JAHWFO010069717.1:760775-843058 GCA_023313115.1 Rhysida immarginata | reverse complement strand
GTCCAAGCAAGTAATTTCATCTTTCCTGAAAAATCCAGAATCATATGGTACAAAGAAAACGACAGGAATGCCTAAAGCACTTAGTAATACAGACCACCGTCGAATTCTTCGCATGGCAAGCAACAAGCAAATTTCTGCCAACTCCATCAAACAGGCCATTGGAACAAGGGCTCATCGAAGAACTATTAATAACTATCTCAACCAATATCCTTATCTCCAACGCCAGAAAATGAAACAGAAACCACCTCTTACCAACCAGCACAAAGTCGATCGTCTTCAGCTAGCCAAACAGCATCAAACCTGGACTTCCGAATGGAACTCAGTTATCTTTAGTGATGAAACAAAGTTCAACCTCGATGGCCCCGATGGTTGGAACTACTATTGGCACGATTTACGAAAGGAACCAAAGCACTTTTCGAAGCGCATCCAGGGTGGCGGTTCAGTTATGGTTTGGGGGGCATTCAGTGCCAGTGGAAAGGTGGAATTAGTGTTTGTAGATGGCCGCATGAACAGCGTCAAGTACCAAGAAATGCTTCAGAAGTATCTTATCCCATTTGGACCAATCATCGGAGGCCAAGATTGGATATTTCAGCAGGACAACGCCCCATGTCACGTTTCCAAATCGACTATGGAGTGGTTCAAGACCAAAAACATCAGGGTTATGAAATGGCCTGAGAAGTCCAGACCTTAACCCCATCGAAAATCTCTGGGGAATCATGTTTCGGGCCGTTTATAAGAACGGGCGGCAGTTTGAGAATGTCCAGAGTCTCAAACAGGCTGTTCTTGAGGCTTGGGAAGAAATTTCGTGCAGAACTCTTGAAAAACTAATAGAATCTATGAAAGACCGTCTGTTTCATGTGATCAACAAAAATGGTGTCTTTACAAAGTATTAAATACGAGCAATCTCATGATAACTGAAGGTGTTCCTATCATTTTTTCCATCCTTTTTTTCAAAAATTGGTTGTGGCTCAACTAATTTTTTAAATATTTTGACTGAATTGAAACCAGTGGTGTCAATGGTGTGGGCACAGGTGTGTAAAGTTTCGTTGAAATAAATTCATTATTAAAAATGTTATGTTGAAAACACAAAAGTTCCTATCGTTTTTTCCAGGACTGTAAAAGTTTGCGCGGTGATCGGCCACAAGTTTTGACTCAACCTCTGTATTAAACTAATTTAAATTATTGCATTGTAAAATTCAAGAAAATAATTATTCTTAAAATAAGTCCACAGGTCTGCAATAATATACAGGGTGTTCAAAAAGTCTGGTTACATGGCAGATATCCCAAAGCTGCCAGGTAGGCGAGATCTGATGAGAGTCGTTTATAGGTAGTAGGGGGTTGGGGAATTCATTGCCGCACTCAAATTTGACTTTGACCCCCAAATTTAAGGTCATCTATTTGCTAACTCGAAAACTATTAAAGATAGAGAAAAATTTCCAATCGCTACCCTGTAGAGCAACACCACATTAATCTAAAAACAATTTTTAATCACACCATTCCCCTTGAAAGATTTTGAGAAAATGGGCGAGGAAGAGTCACTCAAGGTCAGGTTGGGCTGGCCAGGTTGGCTGAGGTTTCTAACACATTTGAATTGCAGTGAAGCACACCGTTGGGAAGGCTCATTAAGTAACCTGACCTAGGGTGACTCTTTCTTGCCCATTTTCTCAAAATCTTTCAAGGGGAATGGTGTGATTAAAAATCGTTATTAGACTAATGTGGTGTTGCTCTACAGAGTGGCAATTGGAAATTTTTTTCTATCTTTAATACATTTCGAGTTAGCAAATGGATGACCTTAAATTTAGGGGTCAAAGTCAAATTTGAGTGCGGCAATGAACTCCCCGCCCCCTCCCCCTATTACCTATAAACCACACTCATCAGATCTCGCCTACCTGGCAGCTTTGCCATGTTACCAGACTTTTTGGACACACTGTATATTACAATACAGTTAGTACACTGTTTTTCCTGAATGTACAGTCAACCAAAGGAAATAATCCACACGAGCTTAATACTTAATATTACATTTCATGCTATTGTGTTGTTTTAATAGCTTTTTTAATTATAATTATTTAAATTTAATAATCTTAATAATGTTAACTCTAAATGTAATATTAAATTATTAAAAATAAATTAATATTGAAACGGTAAAACTTAGAGTAAATTTCAAGTGTGGATTATTTCCCTTTGACGACTGTACTTACATGGTCTCTGAAGCCAATTAAAAACAAGAACCTTTGAACATTTGCAAGACATGACCAGCAATGACGTTTATTAAAGATAGACTCCGAATCTTTCCGCCATACGAGGTGCAACCCAAAATTTCCCGGAGGTGCGATCTATTCGGCATTTGGCGAAATTTGTTTTCCTTGGTTTCTCGAAACAATGGAAAATGTCAGAAGCTCGATGACCATTTATATCTATACACCATGGTAGAAATACGATTAAGAATAGACTACTCTAGCTGATGTAACAATAAATAACAATTTCGTGAACAGGCCTTCTTGTTTAGATGGCGTTGGACTAAGATTGCCAGGTGACTTTTCCGTATTAGGGCAACACCACCTAAAAAGAAGGCTTGCGCACAGAAATTTCACCACTAAAGGCCTGAGCGCTGAAACGTTATTACATCGCCTCAGTAGGGCATTCTTAATCGTATTTCCACCAATAATAAGTCTTGAATTTTCCCTACTGAGGTGATATAACAACGTAATGACGTTTCAGCGCCCAGGCCTTATCTTTAGGTGGTGTTGGTTCAGGCCTGGTAGTTTCTAGAAGGATGTGGTCCAGTATATTTTCAACAATTGTAGCGGATAACATTATTATTAAATTTTTAATTAAAATTTTAAATTAAAAATTTTGTTATTATTAAATTTTTAATTAAAAATTTTGTTTTCAAATGAAAATTTTTCCCAATGACAAATGAAGTCATAACGGAATATTTCAACAGTAATTTCTCAATGAGAAGATATAATTGAATTGTTATAAATTTGACTGGAATTTGCATATAACCTATATGACTGATAAATGATTGAATGGATTTTTCTTTATTTCAGGACCTAATAAAATAGAATCGATAGCATCAGAATTTACGATAAAAAATCAAAGGGGAAAGAAAATTTTTCGTTCAACGGACGATAAAATTGAAATTTTAGCAGAAGTTCTGAATATAATAGGTAAGTACCATCGTATAATATAAACCATCAAGAAATTTGATTCGCAGTTAATACGCTTTTAAAGAAGCGTCGAAACCAGAATACACTTATATATTCCAAAATCTAAGGCAAAAGTAATAATAATATTATAAAGTACCACAAAATACAGCTAGATACAATTATGGCCCCATTACAAATTTCAAAATTAGGTTTTCAATTAATATTTTTTCATAAAGAATAATATCCTAAACGAATAGAATAACAAGAAGTTAGAACAATAGAAATTAATAAAAGTCAAAGGAAGGAAATGTGTTGCCGAATTCCTAACAAAAGTTAAATAATAATGATCATGCTTTTATTAACATTTCAATACAAATGAAATAATAATCATAGTTGCAGAACAAGAATCTTCTTTACAGGGAAAATTTTTTGAACCTGGAAGAATGAATTAATATTAATATTTCAAATAAGACGTATACTGTATCCTCTTTGACCTACAAATTTTAGGATGAGTGCAAAAGAGATAAAAATTTCATTGAAACATGAAAATACTTTTGCACATTCCTCTATCGTAAGTATTTTATTCCAATGTTTAAAAGCGTAACATTAATTTTGACTAGCCCTGTATTATAAATTATATTTTAACGTACTAATTTCATGTTATGATGGAGAAATGCTATATGACAGAGAAGAATATTTTAAATTCTAAGGTAGCCTACAAAGATGAGTTATTTAGAGTCCAATAACTAAAACCCAATGGGAGGAACTGAATTTGGTTTATATCCATAGTTTTGATTTCTAAAAGGAAGAAAATGCAATTTTCTAAAATTTGGTTTATATCCTCTTGGAACAAAAATGCAGGTAATTCAGAATTTTGCCACAAGGCACAAAATGGCGCTGGAATAAAAAAAACACATATATCTGCACTCAAGAAAACCTACGAGATATGATATTTTAATTTGGCGGATATAAAAAAGATCGAAGAGCTCCTGATAGATTTGCTATACTAATCTCAAGTGATCATGCGTTGCATGCAAAACTTCATTATCAACAAAGTGGCAATCCTAATGCCACATTTTGCGAATTCCGAAGGTTGAAGAATTTAAGGAAAGTCTAATGGTCATAACTTATTTACGATAAACTTACTATTCGAAAATACCGGATCTATAGCAGTCTTACCAGGATGTAAGCATAAGTCGAGGAAATAACAAGTTGAAGCAGGAATCAAGCATTGCTCAGGCAATTGGATATGCCATACTCAACGGAAGTAAGTTGAAAATTAGATGTAAAGTACTGAAGTATTTCCTCCTACAAGATTAGCCATGCACAACTGCGTCAGCTCGTGTTACACAGTGTCCTTCAAAGAAAGAAATCACAAGGGTCATGTCGGGCGACCTTGTGGTCACTTGCGAAGTGCTTGATCATCGACAGTGAAGGTGCCTATTTACCAGTTAGGCAAATACTCATTCTGATAACGCCGCACCTGTTTGTGATAATATGTTGGGGCTTCATCTTGTTCAAATTTTTTGAGTTTTTCTTTCTATTGGTGCTTTTGCACATTCCTCTATCGCAAGTATTTTATTCCAATATTTAAAAGCGTAACATTAATTTTGACTAGCCCTGTATTATAAATTATATTTTAATGGTCAATGATTACGCCTAATTTACCACAAAAATGGAACTTTCAGCAGCACGTTTCCTCCGGTATCGAAATCCTTAAGTATTTATTTTTTTTAGAAATCAAACCATAAGATCCCAAGAATCAGTATACAAAAGTCAGTTGAGTTACCCAATGGGTTTTTTAATTATAACCACCCTGTGGATCAGATGTTGCAAAACTTAGATTGCAGTATCTGAAATGTTCTAATATGTTTTAACCAATCTGTTCTAACAACACTCCTAGAAAGAAAGCCTGCGCACTGAAACATCTTACCGTGTTACAGAGGTTGAGTCAAAAGTAGTGGCCGACTCGGGAGAGGGGGTTAGAGTTTGACGAATTCTGGGCGAAGACCATTTACCACAAAGGTATATAGTAATTTATTAAGAAAACAGAGTGGGAAGAAACGTCAGTACGAATTTGAATGCCGTAGACATTGTGCCACCTGCGTCAGCCAGTGTAAAAATATGGCAGAAAAATTGGTGATACGCGGGCTCCTTCGTCACTATTGGAAAAAGGGGACCAGTGCGCGAGCAGTAGCAGCCGAAATTTGCAGGGTGGAAGGTCAGGGTGTGACCAATGAACGGACAGCACGACGGTGGTTCTCCCGCTTTTCGTCTGGAGACATGGGCCTGGAAGATGCGCCAAGGAGCGGAAGACCCAAAGAAGTGGACGACGCACCCTACAGCAACAAGTGGAAGCCAACCCGAGGACTAGCGACGGACATCGGGACATCACAATCGAGTGTGGTTCAACATCTACGCACCATGGGAAAGGTCAAGAGGAGCTGCCGAGTTGTGCCCCACGAGCTGATGCCCGCGCAAGCACAACAACGGGTGAAGGTGTGTCGTTAACTGCTGGAAAAAATCGAGGTTCTGCCACATCCAGCCTACAGCCCCGACCTGGCACCTTCCGACTACCATCTCTTCCGGTACATGGCGCACTTCCTGCGTGGACGGCGCTTCGCCAATGTCAGTGAGGTTGAAGACGCCGTGCGTGGCTTTTTCGCCCAGAAACCGGTGGAGTAGTTTCGCGAGGGCATCCGCCAACTGGCTGATTGTTGAATGAAGACCACCTTTGAAGATTAGCAATGAGTCGTTCCTGTCTGTTACTCTTTTAAAAGTTTGCGCGGTGATCGGCCACTACATTTACTCAACATCCGTACATCATCATAAGAAATTATTGCGAATTGTGTTTCTACCAATAATAAGCCCTGAATTATGACTTCTGATGATCATGTAACAATGTATGATGTGTTAGTGCGCAGGTTTTCTTTTTAGGAGATGTTGGTTCTAACGATGAGAATGTTTCATTAATCAGTTCTTTTTCTAGCTTATCTCTCTAGAGAAATTATCTGTACTGTTGAGCAAGATAATGGTCTCATCCAAAAATTCTGCACTTGGGATCTTCCCTTTTCCAAATTTATCTGAATAAAGACAAAATTCGTAGAAAGATTACATAATTCTGCAGCTTTATTTAGAGACGCCTAAATGTTTACTTTTAACAGAATTGTAGGCTGAGTCGATTCGTTGCTCTACAGTGTAGATTGTTATTTTGTTGAGTAACAATATTGCCAACAATAAAAAAGGAACCACTTGAAACAAATTTATCTAAGTTTGCCTTAAAAGGATATTTTCTATGTTAGTTACAACTTTATAAAGATCATTATTATTTTATCAGATCCGACTCCACTTGCTAAAGAAATAATATTGTTGAAGACAGTTTTCCAAACGATAAAGAATGTAAGATCAATACATGATGTGGGGGAAAAAAAGTTTTCTGAAATGGGTTTCCAAAATAAGACACTTTTAATCTCTGGTCAAATTAATTTCAAATTTCAATATATTTAGTTTTCGATCTTCAATGCGGGATGTTAGTCAGTGTAATTCACAGTGGAATTTTGACCTAACGATTTTCATTTCAATTTACATTCTCGCTCCATTAGATTTATAAATCACACATGTTCTTTGTTACATCTTATTTAAAAGTAAAGAGAAAAGGGCAAACCCCCTCTAGTGGCGTGTCTTGCATGTAAATTGTATTGTAATAACATATTGATTTAGTAATCATTGAGAACGGGCACCCACACTCCACGTACATGGATGCCTAATCATCTTGACATCTGAAGCGCATCCTTTTGCAAATAGTAAAATTTTAAACAAATATTTTTACATAAACAAAAAAGGAAAATAATTGTTTTATTTATTCCTTTTTTCTGATCAACATAATCCAAAAATCTTATTACTGAAAGGAATTGTGTAGTATATTTAATTGGTTTGTTTTCGAGTGAAACGTACTTTGTTCCAACAATGTATGGATGCTTTATTTTCAGATAATTAGGATCTTATTTGGGTGTCAATATTAGGCTTAGTAAGTACTTGGCGAGTACATACGTATTGCTGTTAAGGAAATCAACGACAAATGTAAGCGAGGCCAAAATCAACGGTCGGAAATCTCAGATGTTGCAAACAGCAATATAGACTGGAGATAATGAAAAACAATGTACTCCATGCTACATTTTCTCATTCATACTAGCTTAAATTAAAATGCTATATTTTATTAAAAGAAGCATTAATTTAATTGTATCCTTCACTCTTTTACATAGGTTTGTGATTCTGCAGCAAAAAACAAACAAACAAAAAATGTTCAAGAATAAATCAGAAGATCTTCAGTGAGGGTTTTTATTGATAAAAAACGTTCGTTTGTGGAGCATTTGACCACAAGAGTTTTAATAATATTATGGTATCAATTTATGGGAAGAAATTGAATACTAACTTTCCCATGCTATAGGCATAATAAGACTCTTTACTATATAAATTAATAATGCTGGAATGTAATCAAAACGAACCATTTGTGCAACAAACATTTCTGAGTTAACAATATACACGGGGTGATCAAATAGTAAGGTTACAAAGCCTGCAGTGAAACGTGTACATTTTATTTCATACAACCAATACAGCCAACTAATAGTACATATTAGTCTCCAAATCGGTTTAGGCACTTGTCGGTTCGTGGGATGAGCTTGAATATTCTTTCCTAGTAAAAATCCTGTCCTTGTGTGTTCAGCCACGTTGTCGCGAAACGGCCAGAACTTGTTCAGGAGGAAACGGCCAGGACTTCTCACCGAGGGTGTCATCCTCCTTCACGACAACGCGCGACCTCATACAGCCCAGAAGAACTGTTGAAGCAGTTTTGCTGGGACATCATCGAACACCCTCCCTACAGCCCGGACCTTCCTCCAAGCGACGAGGACGTTTAACAATTCGCGACATCGTGGCTGAACACGCAAGGACAGGATTTTTACCAGGAGGGAATATTCAAACTCACCCCACGAACCGAGAAGTGCCTAAACCGAAATGGAGATTATGTTGAAATATAACCTAATGTGTGTACTATCAGTTGGCTGTTTTGTTGTATGAAATAAAATGTACACGTTTCACTGCAGGCTTTATAACCGTACTTTTTGATCGCCCCTCGTAGTAAACGTAGAAGGGAAAACCCGTGTATTCACAGGAAAAAGCTTTCCTAATGAAATATTGTTTATTTTACAGTGTCTCTTTATTCCTTAATGAAATAGTGAGATAAAAAATTTTACGTTTGCTCGTTTAATCATCTTCGAATTAATTATTAATTGCTTCGAATAAATAAACTGCAATTATTTTGGTAATAAATAATAATATAAACCTGTATATTTACTTTTGATATGTGCCCCCTCGCATTACAGAATTCGAAAATGTGGAGTTCCTATCGTTTTCTTTTGTATTTGCTGATTGTACCACTAAGTCAAAGTCATTAGAAATTATTATTAGACAAAGAATTGAAAAGTAAAGATAAAGTGTAGATATGATTATCAGCAACACTAAATAAATCTCTCGTCCAAATAATTCTGCTGCTGAACAATCATCATTCATTTCGGAAAATTAACCGGGAATTGACAATCGAACCATGTAGTGAATCCGCGTTTTACTAAAGCAACGTTTCCATAATCTCAACTTTTCTGAGCATATGCCAAATGAAATACAGTGATCTAGATAAGATGCATAATGTACCGAAATAAGTCATTCATAGTTATAAACGCTTTCCATAATTTTAATTAAAGTATTTTAGAATATTGTATCCATTAGAGATAACAGGTTATTGGATCCAAGCGAACTTCTTCGCCAGTATTTCTCGAAAAGCTTGAAGCTGGGCGCACATATTATTATGTGTGCTGCATGGCTATTGATTATTCTTAGAAAGCTTTGACATTTAATTCAATTTTCAACATCACGTTTGTGCGAACATGAATAGTCAACACTTACCAACACAAGTTTATTTCTGTAGTTGAGGACATGTGATTGAGCGCCTGCAGTTATGTGTACACTAATATCTGTACTTTCATCTTTACAGAACAACAATGGCGGACTATCAGCTAACCCAAGAAATCAAAAGACACGCCGTGATCGTTGCGCAACACGCACAGCACGGCGATATTGAAATTGCAACATTTTTGAAAGTAACCAGATCGTTTGTGAACAAAGTTCGGAAGGAGTTGGAAGCCTCAGGCAGACATGTTGCCAGTAGCTAAAAAGTAAGCGCAAAAAGCACGCACAACGTAAAGAACTATATGAGAACACCACAATTTATACAACAGGTACAAATCATTATTCATGCGAAGCCAGGAATGTCCATCAGAGCCATCGCCCGAGATCACCAGGTTTCCGAGGGCACAATCCGCACTGTGGTGCATGAGGACTTATAAAATCTTATGTTCTAAGGAACGGGCAGTTCATGTCGGCGAAAACATAAGAACAACGATTGCTTCGAGCATAGGGGTTATTAAACAAGGTCAAGCATGCTCTATTTTTTCCCTATGAAAAAAATTTCGACTAGCACCAGAAAGTCATCTGGCGAAATGACAGATGGTTTTCTTTGCAGATCCCTCGGATGTCCCACGTGTGATTCACACCAAGTTTCCCGGAACTGTGATGGTTTTAGGGGTGGTGAGTAGCGAAGGACACGTCATGCTATCCCACTTTTTTCCAGAGGGTCTTCGAGTGAATGCTGCTGGTTACATGGCGGTGCTGAAAACAATAGTGAGGTCCTGGATAGACAGCGTTCGCAATAGCAGGCCATATATCTTTCGGAGTGGTATTTATATATCGACTCTTAACGATAAGCTAATTTTGAAAGCATTGCTTTTTCTCAATTGGAATAACTTCATCAATGCCACTGAATCACGAAAGAGGTGAAAAACGTATAGGATAAAATCAAATAGGTAAAATCCAAATGAAATCCCTCTGGTGACTTGAAAGTTATTACTGGTTGAATTACTATTTAGTTAAACGAATATATATTTTTTTTCCTTTTATAAATAGGATTGTAGAGAGTGAAAACCATTTCACACACTATAACAGCAGCTAAAGCAAACATCATTAACTCCAAGAAAGAGGAATGTTGTCAGTGCATCGTTTGTTGATCCAAAACTGTGTACCTGTCTCTATTCCACATACAGCTTGTGAAGTAGAGCACACACAAACAATTCTTACACAAATAAAACTGCTGCTGTCAATTTCAGCTTAAATGAAGTACTGTAATTAAACGACACAATTTGGAGACATATATAACACAATCTACCAACCAGAATGGCACTAAGTTCGGTAGGGAGAATAATCATGGGACGAAGGATTATGCAAAAAATTTCCATAGTTCCAAATGTTCCGATAGGGAGAAATGTGTCTCTACTACAGTCTAGATAGGCAATAATTGGCATAAAAGGTAGTTAAAAAGCTTCTAATGCAGATCATCGGTGATACTGACTACAACAGTGCTAGTAAATGGTGATCACATTAAGCGTGGTGACCATCTTAAGCTTATGCATAAGATGCCATTTGCATTCCACAAGAAATGGTGACCACATTAAGCGTGATCTAAGTCTTCGCCAAGAGACGGGGAGGGGGGGGGGGGGTAGATGATTGATTGTACTAAATAAAGCGTCATGTGTCCATTCAATTTTGTTATTTTTTCATTTGCCTTGAATTTGTGCTGTTTTTTTATTACACAGCACCAAAATTTCCCCTGTCGGCAGCATTTGCACCTACAGAAATTCACGGAATCCTTCGTCACAGATCTTGATTAGTTCCCCTATCAAAATTGATACCATTCAAGTTGGTAGATTGCACTTCAGATGACCCTGAGTTTGGTTAGTTTAATTATAAACACTATTGATTCATTTAGAGAAGGGGGGGGGTTAGAATTTTTCTACAATTAATAATTAATTTTGCTAATTCAATTAACCCCATGCTACAAAACGGAAAAAATTTGCTGCACAATCGTAACCCATGGCAATTGTTTAAAGTGTCAATGTTAACCAGATATTCAATTATTTCGTGCTCAGTCGTTAGAAAGCTAAAACGGTAAGGAGAACGATTTGCAAAAATCCATTCGACTAAGAAACTATCGCTCTTTACTCCGCACTTTTCCTTTCTCTAAAGCTTCCACGTTATATTTACCTGAGACTTCGATACACGAAAGCGAAATTGCCAAACAACTTCCTCCATAAAAGGTGTTCCCGTCAACCATTAATTACAGGAGCCCGTCTCTACAATTTCCATACGATTAACTATAATTTAATTAACTTTATTGCAGCAAGGAGATATAAAATCATTTGATTACAAGAAATTTAGTTTGATAGTTTAAATTGCTATAGCGTAATATGTAGATGCTAATTTCAGAATTTTTAAAAAATAATTATTTTATTTGGAGATAGTAGCGGATTTTCATTTTTAGAGTGTATTTTAGGTCATAAAAATTTTAAAACATGTAATTAAAAATATTTATTAATGTCTGTTTTACCGTTAGGCTCAGGAGGTGCCAACTTTCAAGGTTCTTTACAAACCCCCATAATAACAACAGAACTAAACAGTAATCTCAAGTAAGTTGCTATTAAACTCCATATTTCTAAAATATTCAAATAGAAATAATAAATATACTTCATGTGGAAAATATTTATTTAAGTGATTCAAAAATCGATATTCAATTGAAGAGGTTATTTTTCAAGTGTCTTAAATCCATTAACTGACAAACTCAGAATTTTTATAAGTTTGAAATAAAAATTTTTTGACAGAGTTACTAGTTCGAGGTAGGTTCAAAAAGTTCCCGAACTTTCCCGTTGGAGCGACCTTGTTTTCTATACGGATGATTGTCTTTTTGTTTGAGTTGTCGTAAAGAAAGCGCCATGTTTCATGGGACACAAAAAGTGCGACATTTCTGACCACATGCAAGGACTCGTGATTTATTTCAACCTAGCAACAATATGTTGGTGCACAAAACTGAAAGGCCTCAAGATCATAAAATTTTAAGTATGTTCAAGAATTCGGGAACTTTTTGAACCTACTTCGTATAATACTTTATGATTTATAACTGTATTGTCTATCTTGGCCCTGATTTACCCAAATCCTATGCCAACAGAAGTGGTGAAATAATATCCCGGAGATAAGGCATTTTGAAAGTAAAATAACTACCAGGTATGTAAATATGAAACCGGAATTTTTGTATAGAAAATACACGTTTTTTGTATGAAAATGATAAAAAATATTTTACTCGAAGTATTTCCCATCGCTGGATATGCATTTTTCCCACCTGTCTGACAATTTGTGAATGCCACGTCAAAAAACTGATGCTCTTTTGAGGCAAACCAGTCTTCGAGCCATTTTCGTAAGAAGTGAAGCGCTGCTCAGCAAGTGCATGTCCCATCGATGCAAATAAGTAGTAATCGGACGGAGCCAATCTGGTATGTAAGCCGCATGCAAAAGTATTTCCCAATTAAACACCTCAATCGTTTCCTTTACCAGTTTTGCTGTATGTGATGGTGCATTATCATGAAGCAGAATCCTTTGCGTTGCCTTTTTTGATATTCTGGTCGTTTTCACGCAAAGCTTGATTCAGATCGATCATTTGTTGTCGGTAGCGTTCAGTATTAACCCTTTCGCCAGGTTTCAGTAGATAATAATAGCTCACACCCTTCTGATGCCACCAAACACAGAGCATCGTTTCTCACGTCAAAATCGCCACTTTTGAATTTTTTAAACACTCAAATCACTATGATTTACCAAGAACATGCTCAGCGTAAGCTTCGACAAGCATTCGATACGATTCTGCAGCAGTTTCTTCAAATGGTAACAGAAAATCGATGCTATCCGCAAATCGTAGTTTCCAGGCAGAAAATTAGACATGTTCAACGCGTATTGCTGTGAGTTGAAAAACGTTTTCAGATGTCGGAGTAAGAAAATGACGCCAATGGTTTGACGGCAAATACCATGATCTGTAAATTAAGGTGGTCGTTGAACTATTCCATCCCACCATTGGTGTATCAGATTAATGAAAAAGATCACTATAGAAGGCGAACCTTCTCATCGGATCCGATTAGCAGCTATTCGCAATGTTTAAAACCAGCATTTATTATATTTTATCAATTATTTTAAACCATGTTCAATAAGTAAGGCCAAATAAATAAATCTTATTTGCTGACGATAGAAATACTAATAAAATTGGGACCCTATCAGACTGGATACCACCAGTGGCAGAAAAAGTCATTAACCCTGTTTTTTTGCCTAGTTCAACGACCACCTTAATTTACAGATCATGGTAAATACATTGAAAGCTAGGGCCATCTATGGGCAAATTCCGGTTTCTTATTTACAGACCTGGTATTTAAGGAGAGTAGAAGACAAAAGCTCGAGTACTATTATTTCGTCCTCGTCATCTGAAGAACGGTATTTTAAAATGTTTTCAATTACTGACGTTGCTGAATGGTATCCAGTAACATCTAACTTCTTTAGAAGTACACGTAATTTAATATCTACTGTAATTTTTGAAAATATATTACATTTAATAGAAAATAATTATTTTTACTTCCTGAATAGGGTAACATTTCCTCATGTTAGTTCATCTTATTTCATATTATTATTTCCAATTGTTCTTTTCCAAACTTTTTTTTATTTATTTAAAAGAATACAAAACTGAAGATAGAAAACAGTCTCCGAAAACGTTATTTCAATGTCTTTTATATGTTCTTTTGATTGAGCTTTATTTCAAAAGTTACATCATCTATCACAAAGTTTCGGCTTATATATAATAACCAGTGAAAATTCTGAAAACCTATCAGAAAAAGTCTCCAAAAAAGTCATCATGTGAATTCACCATTGAAAACTATGAAACTGGATCATCAAACACTCAAACTGAAATTAATTGTTTAAATGAATTGTAAAGAGAACGTTTTATATATTCATCTAATAATTTTAAGTTTTATTGTTATTCTCTTCTGGAAGTAAAAAATAATTAATTAATTTCTATCTTTTAACTTTTTCTCTATAACTGGATGCCTCCTGCCTCTTTTAATCAGCGTTAAGCCATTTTGCTACATTTTCTTTCAATGTGTTTGAAAAGTAATATGCAGCAAGACATTGAATACCCTTAGCAATTACTCGCAAAGTGCTGCAGAAACTTGCACAAAAATAATTAACCCTTTCCCGTGTTCTGTTAGAATTAGGGATGTTATTCCCGGTATTACCGTTACCGGTAATACCGGTTTTCTAATGAAAAATGCATTTCGATAATACCGGTAATAAGTATACTATTAAAGAAAGCAAAATACGCATTTTTTTAAAAACAACTTTGGAATTAGGTTTTTTAAATGTCGCAATAGAAAGATTACTCTCGATAATCTGCTACATATATTTTTAATATGTGGCATCGGTAATACCGGTATTAAAAATTCATTAAAATACACTTACAAATGCTCCTTATCCGAAACTACATCCTGTAGTAAAAATGGAAATGTCAACTGTCTGTTAGTTGTAACGGTTCTAAATAACTCCACTGCATTTAACTGTTTGAATCTACTATATTAGCGCTTGTATATCAATTAAACAGTTTTGAGATCATTGAAATCCATAAAGGGATCTAAATAAGTTATTAGATGCTGAGAAGGAGGGATGCTGTCTGATCTGTTTTATTTATTGAATCCTAATTTTTAGTTTTCCTGTTCCAATTTCTGTTTTTCTCTTGTTGGCTATTACCGGCCTGAAATTCCAAATTGTTGTTAAGCACCGATGGATAGGTCGGGGAAGACCAATATCGTGGCTAGCAAGCTCACCTGAAATGAATCCATTGGACATCTTCTTCGGGGGGTATTTGAAACTCTTGTTTATTCTCCCCCAGTACCAGATGTTGCAACACTTCAACAGTGGATACTAGATGGCTACATCATCCGTCATACACCTGGTATTTTCCAGTGAGTTAGCTAATCCATGCGGCGACATGCACAAGCTTCCTTGGAGTCTAACTGAAGGCATTTTGAGCATATTCTACTCGCGAAAAACAGCCCCTATAGGTGTCGCCACATAAAAATTCAAGATGGCGAACGGAGAAAGGTAACGTGTGACCCGATCGCGTTGAAGAAATCATATACGATGGAGAGAAATAGTTTTACTATCAATTTTTTCGCATGTGGATGTTGCTAGAAGAAGGGAAATAAGAACTGAAGGCCAAGTACATCATTTGTTTATGGTTACACTGCAAAATCGGACTTGCAAATACACATTACTGCATTTAGTTTGCAAATTAGCACGCTGATTGATATCCCACATAGGATACGATGCAGAATAGGTAACTTTTCAAACGAGACCAATTTTATCATAACTTGTACATGTAAAGCTGTACTAAGCGGAAACTGCAAGCATTGCATAGCCTCTTTGCTTTACATCAATCGCGAAGGAATCAACAACTTCCAAAACCAGAAAATCAACAAAACATAACGAGCATGCTCAATGTTTAGCTTAACAATCAATGTTGTTCGAAGTTTACATCCAACTTTTGGGAATTTACGGAGGCTCACACCATGTTTATATCTCGCATTGCACTGCGGGACGCAACAAAACGTGTGCGATCGCGATATGACAATCAAAATAAGAACTTACACGCTAATAGTGATGAGCGTGATTTCACTACCTGTGATTTTTTCATTGATAATGATATTTCACAGGTAATCACTGCTACTCTCGAATCTTCGAAACTGTTACCAGTGATTTTTACAGTTATTTTCGCAATTATTATTGATGTATTGTTAAAGTCAAATAAATAAGTAATACTTGTTTGCTAAATTACGTAAATAATGGATAAAGGATCATAATTTTTTCTAGAATAATAGCATTTAATTTTCAGTTGTTTTCAATATTTGAATACACACATTTATTGGAGTACAAATTTCTCAGCAGGTAGACAATTTGTGGATAATTCATAAGTAAACAAGCAATTTATTTTTTAAAGGGGAGTGAGATATTCATGATAATAAAGGTTTTCAAAAACGAAATTATATACACTCTTATTATGTTATTTACAAATCGTGATTATAGAATATATATTTTGGTTATACCCATCAGAGTATGCCTACTTCGACGCCACATTCGCTAATCATCATCACCGTTTGTTTGAGTCGCAGGAAAAAACAAGTCATGATTCCATGTTCACAGGTAAAAATCACTGATATCAGAAAGTAGAAGTCACAGTTATACCTGTGAGCATAAAATCACGAATTTACAAGGGGACCGCACGGACTGTAATCAAGGATTTGGTTGAAATTTTAGGAGGTCAATCTACAATATTAATATACCTTGTGTGTAAAAGGAGTTGACTCAATGGCCTTTCGTTTCGGAGAAAAAAAAAAATTTACGTTTATTATTGTAGTACCAGATAAGCCAAGTGGGAAGAAAGTTATACAACAAAGTGGGTGGCGTAGTGGTTACTGTCAGGTTTCGATTCCTGTAGTATTGAAATTTTTTTTCATTTTTTTCCCATTATTTTTCCATTTTTATTTTTCATTTTTTTTTTGTTTTTCGCCCTTATTATTTGTTTGTACTTTGCATAATAACATTCACAAACATAAGTAAAATTTTTTTCAATATTGAAAAACTTTGTACAATATTTTCACGGATGGTCATTGGCGATCCGTGATTTGGTGGTGACGTTTGAGCATAGACCGTCGATAGTGCGAAGAGATCTTTATTGTTTCATTTTTATTTCACACGCCACGGCAAAGACCGCCCGTGAAAATATTGCACAACGTATTTTGCATTTTTTTTTTGACCTGTGACATTGCGTATGTATGTGGATGTTATTATACAAAGTGAAAACAAATAATAATGGCGAAAAATACAAAAAAATGGAAAAAAATGGAAAAATAATGGGAAATAAATGAAAAAATAATGAAAAAAAATGGAAAAAATATCAATACTACAGGAATCGATCCGGCCCGGTAAATTCACAGAACCTGATGTTAATAACTGCTCTACCGCTGTTGTATACCTTTCTTCTCATTTGGCTTATGTGGCATTAAAATAATAAACGTAAAATATTTTATTTTTTTTCTCTGAAATGAAAGGCCATTGAGTCAAATCCTTTTACACAGAAGGTATACTAATGTAGATTGACCTCCTCAAATTTCCACCAAATCCGTGATTAAATGTCCGTACGGTCTTCTTGTTAGTTCATCACTACACGCTAAAGCGTTTCCCCATGCTGATACCTTGATAGAGTAATTTCATTGAACGCCACTAGAGTCCACGTCAATCGCTGTTTTTCGCGAATAGCACGTGTATTATCCTGTTATACCTTAGAAATAAATCACATACAGTATGATACTTTGCAAGTCCTATCCGCTTTAACCGTTATTTCGTCTACTGCAGGGCACCTTCAAACCGTTACGGCTCTGGAAAAAGCGTTTTCGACCCCATGTTCATATGACATTTTCTGCTTGTTTTGGTCCCTAGAATATATCCTGAAAGTATGTACAGATCATTCAGAAAGAACCTTTATACAGGCAATTCCACGCCACAGTTCCTTATCATTTTTTCATTAATATTAGTGCTTTCAGAATAACATTTGAAGTAACCGAACAAACCTTGTAAATTCTTTTTTAAAGGCGGATGCACTTTATCTATTATGGTTTTTCAGTAATAAAATGCATCCTGAACTCTTTATCTTTTTTTTTTTACTGATTAGGTTTTTCCCCTCACTATTAAGGGCTTATGTTCCTTAAGAGTTTTTTCTTTTAATGTTCAAAACTTGCAATACAAATTAATTATAAAATGCAATGCTTTTATGTAATAAAATTAAAAGCATATTAAAGAAAATTTTTTATTGTATTAAATTAATAGTACTAGTTTTATTTCAAGTTGCATTTCTCGAAATATTTTTATTACATTTATTTACATTTTCGGTATTACCGGTAATAAGAAATCCGGTAAAAATGACAACCCTAGTTAGAATGATGTGGAATATAGAATATTTTAGACTTCATGCGTCAAGTTTTCCGCTAGCACATTACTTTTCGTGGACTTGAATATCATTTGTTATAAAAAAAAATCTTTCAGCTTATTGAGTTGTAACATAATGAGGAAGAGTTTCCGACATGTAGGAACGGAGAAGCCATGACGGCTCATATGATGTCTTCGAGTCCGCGTATTAGCCAAATGGATATAAGGCATATTGGACTTAAAAACACCACGGACATAAGATACTTTGTAAATAAACACGATTTACATAACCGTTTACACATGGCATAAAAGATATTTAAATGGCTTATTGTGTGCTGCTTTAATACTTACTAAATGTTTTAATGTAAAGAAATTGGAAACAAGAATTTTGGATTTAAGACACCGGAAATAAGCTCTTCAAATTTAATTATTGTTTGACTATGATAAGTGCACTTCGAATAATTAATACGATGTGATATCAAAAGTTCCCGAAATGACTTTGTAACAACGCTTTACGCCAGCCCTGTATCGAGCGTTTTGAAAAAGTCTGCATTAGGTAATTGCTGTCGTCTGGATATATTCTTGAGAACCGATGGGATTCTCACTTCATTAGAAATTCACGCAGAAGGCTTCATATGTATGAGCATCCTTATAGAATGATATCAAGCTCGAGATATTATTAAATGTTATTTAAGGAACAAGGTACCGTTGAGAGAGCCGTTAACAGTCGCGTTTGAGTGTCTCTTAAGGCGTTCAGCAATTACGGTTTTAGTGAATGTCTCGTAGTTATGAGTGTTTTAAGTTAATTAATGTGGGTTGCGCGAGAGAATAAAAAGAATTGTATGAGATGGGCAACTTTAATATATCTACTAGTACGATCGGAGCCTGGCCTCCTGATATGGATTTGCTATACTGTTACACACAACCACCTTCAAAGTACTCCATTTCTGCAACTATTCACTTTTGCCAACGCAAGTACATTTCCTGAAAACATTCCTGGAAGCCTTTGGAGGAGATGGTCTTCAGGGCGGCCGTCGCTCCTTCCTAAACTTCAGATCCAGTGTTGACACGGCGTCATTTGAGTTAGTTTTTCAGACGGGAGAACAGGTTAAAGTCCATGGGGCGAGATCGGGTAAGTAGGAAGGGTGTGGAAGGTTGACGTTCCCATTTTGGCTAGTGCAGCCTACGCCTTCGGGAGTGACAAGAAAACACTTTCGCACGGCACACTGCACTCTCACTATACACCTGCTGCAACATGTTCAATATTTCTGTCGGCGATTTCCCCAAACGCTGACAGAATTTGATATTCATCCGTTGTTCTTCAAATGCCATTTCTGCTTTCGACGAACGTATACAATTACAGTTCACTGATACGCATTGTTTGGAAAAACCCTGCCCTGCATAGCTGTTTTATCACGTCTCTCGTCATATGTACCTCTACGCCACGATCAAATAGTTTCCCATCTCCTCCAAGCCTGATTGGAGATATCAGCACAGTCTCCTAACTTACTTATCGTGTACTAGCATTCCAGAATAATATTTTAGGAGGGCGATGTTTCCAGAACAAACAACAGGACAAATATAGGAAGTAGTGGCTGGAATACAGTGCATACTTTAGTTTAATCCTAGTTTTTGCTTGGCTGGCTGCCTTAATCAGAATCACAAATTATTAAGTAGCGGAAGAATGGGCTACTTATTGGTTTTACCATGTCTGTCTATCCGTCTGTCCCCTTCATATTTTCTACGTTTTTTGACGTAGAAGGTTGAATTAGGAATATGGCTTGCTATGGACAAGTCCTCTTTCTAACTTAACACGAAACTTTAAATTGCCATTTGCAGTAAACAGGATTCGCCATGAAGTTGGTCAGTATAAAGTTCTGGTTTAGTAATCCAGAGATTTAGGTCGGTAGCGATAGCAGTGCTGCTATTCACATAAGTTATGTGACGTAACTGCCACCTCGCCTGAATTTAGCATTGGTTAATGCGTGAGTGATCACACTATCTTATTCTATTCCTTATGCATATATGTAAAGTCACAACTTCATGTATTTATTTAGCCAACAATACATGTACGAGGCATATTCAGAAAGTAAGTTACGTTTTGTAATAAAAACAAAACTACTATGCAGGGTGTAAATGGACGACGTTTCACAAATTTAAGGATATGTAGAGGATGATATGGTGAACATTTTTTATTAATAAACCCATAGTCCCAAACGAAAAGCGACGGAGCCACAGCATGTTTGATGCTCTGTTTTGCGTCAAGCCGTGGAATGACTGTCTGAATTACTGTGTTATCACTGCATTGGAATTTCGAGCGTGAAACCTAACGCGCGAACGTATTTCCAATGGAACCGTCCAGCGACCGTTGTATGATGGGTCAGGTGCAGCACTTTTGCTGAAAGGTAGGGTAAAGGCGGGTAAGTTTGCCAGTCATGTAAATTGGCCGCATTACGTATTTTTAATTAATTTTAATTTTTAAAGCTTTCGAAAAAGCAATAAAGGAAAAGGAACAATAAATTATAATAAACAACAACAATTTACAAATGTTGAATACCAATTTTTTTAAAAAGGAAGAGAAAAAAAAAACAAAAAAAACGGTGAGCAAATAGCTCGGTTTCCTCACCTCGTACAACAATCTCAGTGATAAAGCGCACAAGGTTTCAAAACAATTAATAAACAAACACAAAAGAAGCAAACGAACGAAAAGTTAATGAACGGGGACATCGTAGTAAACGTGCCTACATGTAGTTCAATGCTTGACAAACCAGGACATCAAACAAGCTGTGGCTCCGTCGCTTTTCATTTGGGACTATGGATTTATTAATAAAAAATGTTCACCACATCATCCTCTACATATCCTTAAATTTGTGAAACGTCGTCCATTTACACCCTGTATATTTTTTCAAAATTTTTTCTTTACCAGATTTTATATACCTTTAACTATTTTTCACATAGTTTACAAGTGTTTAAATAACAAAACGAAGCTTACTTTCTGAATACGCCTAGTACAACAACCAAATCACACATATAAAACTACGATTAATGTAAACTGTAACTTATACGTTTTCTATTGGTATTATAATGCGGTTAAATCAACGTTTTAATGTTATGAGAGAACATAGCTTTTTCTGCTTTAAAATCAAGATTCTAATAATATTTTTAAAATTTGTCATTTGTTAATTTTCTTCTTAAATTTTAAAAATGTATATTTTAAGAAAGTGCACATAAGCATTAACATTTCTCATATTTACAAAAACATCTATGTTTCGTATTTTCGAAAAGCTTTATAAATAAAATTTCGCTTAGTCTTTTAAATGAAATGAAAATATTACTTAGATTAGTCCAACTGATAATGTAAATAGAATTGCATGCATTTTTATTGAGGGAAACACTTAAACCGCAACCCAAGAGAAAAGATCATTTTTTAAAACTGAAAATTGAAATTGAACATCCCTTCGCACGATAATGCATAACTCACAGCAATTGATACACGATTTGTACCGACGACCCTTTGACCACATGGCATATAAAGGGAGCCACGCACTGTTTCCCACATGTTGACCGCCCTCCTGCAGTCTAATTATTGTCGGAGTAGTGGGTGGGGGCATTGCTTAAAGACGGAGTTTTCGCAATAACATAATTAGCCTTAAAGGGCTTAGAATTTACATTTCTAGATTACCGTGTCATTAAATAAAACAACACTTCTTAGCTTTAATGGCATGCTGAAATATGTGTTTAGATCCACATCACAAATGTTTACCATGAGGATTGTATCTTTAATCAAGGAGACTGTAATCGGTTAAGTTCATCCCCCACGCAGACTGGTAATGTGACTATTGCATCTTTTTTTGATTCTTTAAAAATTTAGAAACACTATGGAGATCCTTGCCAGGGAAAAGTATATTAAAAATATTAAAAAAAATATGTTTAAGGGGCTAAAAAGTTAGTTAATTTAGTAAATAACATTAATTAAGAAACTGATTTGAGAAATAACATTAATTTATCTCCTTATCATCTATTTCCTTATGTACGGACTTCAAATGGTACTGTTGCTCTCTGTTTATTTTTGTGCTGAAGACAATGGCAAACAGGTTTCCATCCTGTAAACTATCTTTCACATGAAGCATTTTGGGAATAAATGGTTTCTGCCATTTAAGTGGTAACATAATTTTGACTAACCTTGTATAACAAAATTAACAAAAAGAAAACATTCAGCAAGTAATAATAATGACTTTTCATTGCTGTTAATGATTTTAATAGTTATAGTGCAGGCGTGTTTATATAACTCAAAACTTTTGTATTAAAACTGGGTCGGAAATGTTTCTGCCAAAGAACTGGGGGTCTGGAATGCTTCTTTGTTTCCATAGGCAATTCTGAACCTTAAGCAGCAAATGTGAATGAACGTGGCGGTTAAATGTATATATAAGGTTTGCCCAAATGAACGGTCTGAGCAATTCTCTTGGAGTAGAACGATTGTGGTTGTTTTTGCATCCTTCACGGTTTCATCCGAATTGTTTTCCTTGCAATGTCTTCTTGAGCGACCCAAAGATGTGGTAACCATATGCATATAGTGACAAGTCTGGGCTGTAGGCAGGATGTTCCAAGACTTCTCACTGGAATTTCTGTAACATCATGGTCGTTTCACGGGAGACGTGGGGCCGCGCATTGTCGTGCAGAAGTATCACCTGTTGTGAGAGAAAACCTACACGTACTGTATACTTTGGTAATTTTGTTTTGTATAATTTTGGATTTTGTATACTCTTGCCAATTGAATAATGATCTCAAAGAGATCGAAATACGTATTCGCCCGTTAAAACGTTTGTGGACAAGAGGTTCGTCTTTTTTGCATCATGTCTTTATCCGCAGTATATTCCCACTACTTATCGGACACGTCTACTTTTCATTTGGGCAACCCTCATAGACAGTAATAGATATTTTTCTGTTATACGTTGCTTTATTCTATTCTGAGCTATTGGTGCAAATTACAGAAGTTGCTGGAAGTCGCGACCGCCAACTTGACAACTCGGCACGCAGCGTCGCCGCATCGATGTTTGGGTACTCTACACGATCTTTGACATGTCACGGATGTTTGCTGATGCTACAATTCATGCTCCGAGGTTCTCTACGGATTCAATGGACGTCTATCTAATTTTAATAAATCGTATCAGGCGACCTTGCCAAGCAAGTGGACCTTCCCGTCCTATCCACTTAAATTCATACGTATCATTCAGATGCTCTCGAACCGAACGGGTCAAATTTGCTGGTGCCCTGTCATGCTGGAACAACGTTTGCTGCCTTACAGCCAACAGCACATCTTCTCCAAGAACAGGAAATGTCACCCTGTCCAGACAATCAAATAGCAGGTATAGCCCTGTGACGTTCCTGTGATTAATGGAAGTCACGTATGTCCGTCGAGGAGAAAGGGGGGGGGGAGTATCAGAAAAACTTGCGTTAATGTAGTTTGCTTGTAAGTGCTGATATGCGTTATGTTGTGTTGTATGCTGATTTTAATCTTGGTTAATAATTTTTGTGCTTGTTAAATATTGTCTGTGCCACGAATATTATTGTGGAAAAAAGGTTTGTTTGGGATACAAATTGTTGTGGCTCTTTTGTGACGATCGTAAACAACCCTCTGTCGGAGCTGCGATTGTTGGCAATTTTTCCAAGAAGATCGCCTCAGCTTCCGACAGGGGCGGCTGACGTTCTAGTGCTAGTGAATGTTATTGGAATACTTGTGCGGGAGTACGGAGAGTTTATAGCTGATACGTCAGCTGAGCGAATTGTTTGCACACCCTTAACGTGCTAGTAAATGTATTTCCCGTGCAGGCACCAGCTGAAATAACGGGTAGGTGTGCCGGTTCTCACGTTCAAGAGACCTATCACCAAGTAATAACTGATATGGATAGATGTGTAATTATTTACTGACAAGGGCCCTTGATCATAGTATTGTATGATGATAATAAGTCTTTTATGTAAATGTACTATTGTAACGAGTAAATTTGAATAAATGACGTGTATAGAACATAATCATCGTGGTATCGAGTTTTTCCCTTCTTGTTTGGTCCCGAACCCTCAGCGACCCCCTCCCCCTCACTGTTTGCATTAGCTTGAGTGTTTTTTTAATTATTGCGGGGGCGGGGGCCTGCTACAGCCCAATCTCGTCATTCTCCACAATGCCTTCCCATACGTTGACGCTGAAGAGATGTAACTATGGATGAACGGCACATGCGGGTTAGCACATGACCAGCAATGTGAATTGTGAATGGCACGAGTAAAACACACACCATCGGTGAACAAAACGTGAAGGAAGACAGACTGGATAATGAACAACGTTCAGTGCCTACACCTGCTGATGGCAGAAAGGACGTAGGTGGCAGTCATGCAGGACGTTCCAAACAAACCTACGGTGGATTGTAATTATGAAGGAAATAGCACGTGTGCTTGTTACTGGGTTATTTTGAATTCGCAGCAAAAAATGTTTCGCAGCTTCAAGTTTCGTCTGGTTCGATGTCGGGCTGTACTGTGCATCTGCCGTTTACATCGACTGCCTCTGAGACGTTAATGTAAACGTGTAAAAGTGCGATGGCGTAGCAAGAACGGATTACAGAAGCGTAGGCAGCTGCTCTTGCATTTCCATCGAATGCATATCAGCTACATGTATTTCAGCGTTGCAAGAACTTTTATAGAGTATTCGATGATTGTAATCACAGATCTGATATGACAATTAAGATTCTAAGTTCTAAATAAAGAATATATCTAAATTACCTGCTTTAAAAATGGGCTCACATATCGGGTCAAAACAATGTCAGATGTAGGAATAGGAAACCTATTAACAAAATTTAAGGCTTTCTCATAAGAGGAAATGAAGAACTGTTGCTGTCTCAGGTTCAGAATTGTCTATCGAAATAGAGAAGTATTCCCAACTGACCCCAGTTCATTGGCAGAAAATGTTTGTTTTGATCCACTTTATAAAACCTAGAAGTTTAGAGGGTGATTCACAAGGTGTGTGAAAAACTTCGTGTTGTGGTGGGGAGATAAGGTTGAGCAAGAAGATGTCATATGAACATGGATCGTACTCCAATTAAGTACAGAATTATGTCATCAGATAATCTCGAATAAAAATTGTTTGACAATAAGTATCGCTGGGTTGGTGATAATAAACAAAAAAGTACCATACACCTGTGTTTCCTCAATTATTGTAGTGATCGTTTCATATACTTTCATGGTGTAGTATGCATCGTTACAGTAAATAGGCATTTATTATAAAAGCCTTAGAGATCATCTCCCAAAACTTTCTTAGTCGATTGCTTTCACTGTCTAGCAAATGATCACTGAAATACTCAATGATGAATCTAGCCAACAGTTAATACATGTATTTATCATACAATTTCTTGCAAACCAAATTACTATAATTTGAGAACAAACTCGAATTTGCCAAAAAGCCCATATCATTTTATGGATAGCTTGTAAATTCACTTAACACTATTATCATTAGCCTCGCAATTTACTTTTGCCAAATTTGATCGATCCCCCAACCGAAGTTCTAGTGTACGTAGAACCGAAACAAGTGAAAGGCGGAGATAATATAGAAATTAATGTTCTCTTAATAAATAAGATGAGAACAAACCTAATAAAACTCTACCAAACTAATTCGGTTGCTATGACTATCGTCAAGAATCGAATTCCAAATTCACCAATAAGTCATCACTCTTAAATTTATTGGACTCGTTAATTATTGCTAATTAATATAGCCTTTACTTTGCTTATCATATAAATGAAACCCTATTTTATAAAATTAATTTAATTATCTGCTTATTTTTCAGAATTGAGTCACCTACACGTTCCTTAGGAATCGAAGCCCCGATGGGCATTGCTTTGGAATCTTTTTCAGGGGGAATTTCCAGCTCGTGTTTCAGAGACCTTAAATTACAATCAACTGGTGGCGCAGTAAGTGAATTACATTCTATCTACCAGTTTCATAAATTAAAAGAGAATATTTTTATTATTTTTAGAATCATTTACTTATTATACTATAAGTAACCAACCAAAAATTCTTGCTGTTTTTATAAACCCATGGTATATCACAAACAACAAGAATTTATTTGGTTTACCTTATATTATTATACAGGGTGTATCAAAATTTTCACCCGATGTCAAAGTGCTATAGCTCCACAACCGTTGAGCGCAGATAAACGATCTGCATTCCACTGGAAAGAGGGGATCGTCAAGTTTTATTTCACTGGCGCATGAAGTCTCCCGAGCGCTTCTAAAAGGCGTAGTGAGATCCCGTCAGTTTATGTGGAGATGGGTCATAAACTTCAATCGTGGCCACCTCGTTCCCCTGACTGACTGTTTGTGATTTTTAGTGGGGCTTTGTTAAGGATCGTGTTTGTGTGCCTGCTCTATAGCAAATCTGGACGACCTCGAAACTCGAATCACAGTCGCCATAAATAAAGTATACCAGACATGAATCAGTGGGAGGAATTTGAATATCAAATGGACGTGTACCGTACAGCCAGCGGACCCAGAATTGAACACTTATAAGCTACCATGTCAAAACTTGTGTATATTCTGAGTTTTTTTCAACTTGACTCACTTATGTATGTTGATTTTTTTTAAATATAGAAGTCGGATTTTTTTTGAAGTCGGATTTTACACCTCGTACTAACTAACTACTGAAGCTTTTTAAAATAAAGCTATGAAACACGTTCTTTGTAAAGAATACACTATGCTAAAGGAATCATTATTAAGTTTACTAATAATACCTCTCTCTTTGTTGCTGAGTTTGCCCAACACCACCTAGACAGAAGGCCTGATAACGGAAACGTCATACATTGTAACATCATCATTAGTCGACCATTGTTAATCCTATTTCTATCAATAATAAGCTAAATATTTGGTCGACTAATGATGACGTAACAATGTATGACGTTTCTGTTATCAGGCCTTCTGTCTAGGAGGTGTTGGTTTGCCCCTGTCATGGTCGCTTTATACCATATTAAATGCCATATGCAAGCCACGATGAGTGAATTCTCTTATTTCAGCGCAACTCATCCTTGAGGCGCTATTTTGGAATGGTTTTTATGTTGTATTATTCTTCCTCATAGCCTGTACAGATCGAATATACAAAATTATTACAAAAATATGGAGCAGATTTTAAATATTTACTTCAAACAAACCGTAAAAGATACACATTTCATACATCACAGGATGGAAAAAAGTATTTAGTTTTAAAAGCCCGCCTGGACGTCTTGTTCAGTGATAGACAGCACTGAATTATAGGGAAGTGGCGGAGCTATAGTGAAACTCTATCTATCCTCTCCCTAACATCACAACGCGAGATCGTGCTGCAAGCGCTATGAGCAATTAGTTCTTTTGTTTTCTTTATAAAGAAATGCAAGTCAAATATTTTTTAATAGTCCCTAAATGCATATTTAATAAAACATAATAATGAGATAGTTAAACTTTTTTCTATCAAAACAAAAATTCACCTTTTAAACTGCTGAACTACAATTAGATCAGACTCGCCAAAAAAAAATGGCCGACGATGTTGCTGGTGCATCATGGGGGATAGAAGAGAAAATTTTTGGGAGTTCTTTTAAGTGTCCAAAATTATTATTTTTAATCCTGTTCGTCATAAAACGTTGAAAGTTTATTTTTTTAGGTGTTTTTTTTAACAATCTATGTTGTGGACTGTCCAGGAAAGCAAGTAACAATGTAATCTTACGCAGGGTGAGAAGGCCGACCAATCACAGTTAGAGAGAGGTTAGATGGAGTTTCACTATACAGAAGAAGTTTTTTGAGTGTGAAGTGTGAATCTACTGTTCAAGTGCAACGTGAATTCCGCGATCGTGAATTTAACAAACAATTGCCTCGTCATAAGCAATTTTGTGAATGGAAGTAGAAAATTCGTGCGAGGATCATCAGTGTTTTTCCGTTTGCATGTGCAACCATCTTCTATGCACAAAACTGCATTGTTTAAAATAATTAGGGCAGCAGGTAATTTTGGCGACAAGACGAAATGTTTAAAACGACATGTGCGACGTAACAAGAGATTATACATATCTATCCAGGGGCTGGATAGAAAGTTCATTCAGCCGGGTTTAACACAAAATCGTTTTAAATAGAAAAATAGCCGAAACTTTGGATACCTTATATAAATAAAAGAAAAACAGAAAACACCACTCCACATAGATAAATTTTTACTGACTCCTACGAGGGAGTTTTGCGCCATCCCAGTAAATAACAACTGCTACGAGATGACAGTAGCAGCCGGGACCGACGGCTTAACGTGCCCTCCGAAGCACGGGGGGTTTCATGATGGAAGAGCTGCTGGGGATAAACGAACCAGAGGCTGTCACCAACTGCTGGAAAACCAGCTATGGTCAATTGGCAAATGGGTCAGACTAAAGTCCCCCAACAGCCGCGCCCCAAATAGCTGTCCCGCCAGCAGTGGCCCTCAAGCCCTGGCCGTCACCCAACCAGCAGCTGGCCGCGCCTGAAGTTGCTGAACTCCATCGATTGGCAAGCCAACCGACGAGACAACCAGGCCACGGCCACCCCCAGGCAGGGTTAAAGTCGTCCAAGAGCAATTACTGCAAAAGACCACGTCTAATATCACATTGTCGTGTATTTTTCTTGAACAACAACAGAGTGAAGACAAAGGGAGGTTATGAGAAAACAATTATTTAATTGTTTAATTTGAAAGAATACAATATACGTAGTTGATGCTTAATTTGACCTCTGTAAACTCAATTACAATGAGAATTAGTCCATTTCGATGTATGCAGCAGAGTTTCGTAGCTGAGGCGTGAGGTACGTTGACGATCTAACTCCGGGACACGCGGAGGTCGTCTGAATTGTAGCTGTCTGGTCCACTGGCGGATTGCTGTCTGGCAATATGGCTCAGGATCCAGTAGTCTTAGGTGGGCTAACCAAAGGCACCGCGACGTCAGAAGGCGGCGACCTTATTAGGTTTGTCAACCATGTGGAGCCGGAGCCTATGAGAAACATTAGGTTTGTTTCTCGTAGGCTCCGATGGAGCGCACTGTATAAAATAGAACAGAGATTAGTATAAAGAATGGCGTAAGTTCAATAACACTACCAATCGCAGTAACTAATTTGAAGCTTGGTATGAACTATCTTATTAATGTACTAAAGGTTTTTACCTAAGTCAAAATTGTTCGGCTTCCTTACAATGCTTCAATCCAATGAGATTATTTTTTCCAGGTGTCTAGTCGAACACGCTTACTACGAAACGATTCCATAAAGTTTTTGCTTAGCATCGGGGGGTAGGCAAGTTTTACGTCACGTGCTCAACTATGTTGACAAAAAGATTATTTTGCCTGTTCTGATGAGAATTTTTGTTTTATTAATAATAAACTAATCTATTTGGTTAATAATGTAACGTAAATGGTGCACAATATCGATATAATTATATGCGTGATCAAGAGATAAGCTGAAGCAGCGCTCGTTATTGTGTGATGCGGAAGGATTTACAGGTTTAAGTGGAAGCTATTTTCTTTTGACTGTTCGAAAGGATACAAGTCTCATTTTTTATGTGTATATAAAGTAATCAACGAGAATTATGCCAAAACCATCCGAATTTTTTTTTTTAAATTTATTTTATAACTAGATGGATCCCGTCAAAATTTGATTCAGTCTTATTATTAATCCCCATCTCTTTAATTAAAAAATAATAAAATAAAAAATTGGCAGAGCAAAAAAAAATTAATCATTATGCACAAATAAATAGAATAATCAGAGCTTAAATATCTCATTATGTACAAAGAATAAGAAATGAGTTAATTAAATATATAAAATCAAAATAGCTTTAAACTAAATTTCTCTGAAAGTATTAAACTGAGACATAAAGTGTCAGCGGATATAATGATCAGTTTTTAAAGCTTTCTAACGATATAACATTTAACATAACATTTTCAGAGTTTTTCAGTAGTCACAAGGAAACGTCATAAATGATGAAGGCAGGATTTTCTTTCTGGGTGGATGGATGGATTTTCGGCCTGCATCTCCCCTTTTATCCAGGAGACTAGCTGTTTGGGATGAAAGGATGATGGTGAAATGGACAAATACAAACATCCATGCCCTCGGCGGGATTTTCTTTCTGCAAATCTTCAGTTTATTTAATTCAAAACAATGATTGAATATTGTCTCATTACAACAATCCCTGGCTTCTGATGGATTGTCGTAACTTTCTTTGTTGGCTTCAGATGCACATGCGCAGAAGTCCCAATTTTGCTCTTACAAAAAATGCTTTAATATCCTCGTATAGGATTATACAAGGTGTTTTTGAATTGAGTACAGATTTTTGGGAGATGATAGAAGAGGTCCTTAGAAGTATTTTTTGTCATATGAACATGGGGTCCCCGCAGCTCCGTTTACTTACAATACTGCATTGAACAATCAAATGACACCGGGACGCAGTGTGCGTTGTGACACTAGATTATTTTATTTTTAACAATTAACACAAGCAATCTACTGTATGACTTTTACAGTAATTGTTCGAAATGACCGCCATTTGCTTCATAGCACAATTCGCAACGCCTTATGATGGATTGATGTACGCGTGGAAACAGTTGATTAGCACGGTCGCTGATGTCACCTGCTGCCGCGACAACACGAGCCACCAATTCTTCTTCGGTATCTACGGGTTGGGAGTACACCATTGATTTTATGCTTCCCCATAAAAAAAATCCATCGGTGTGAGATCTGGCGATCTCGGTGGCCAAGCAACTGGTCCGCCACGACCAATTCAATGCAATATTGTAAGTAAACGGAGCTGCGGGGACCCCATGTTCATATAACAAAAAATACTTCTAAGGACCTCTCCTATCATCTCCCAAAAAATCTATACTCAATTCAAAAACACCCTGTATATTTTAATAGTAGAGAATATTAAATGATTTGAACAAAAGAGAATTTTTGTAAAAGTAACGGTGATATGAATTAGTGTATATTTTATTAAAAACTAAAATATAGAATAAAGCACGACATGACAATTAACATGAAAAGTTTTTTAAACCCTCAAATAAACAGATCAAATTGCACACTTGGATAAAAAAAAATTGAATCTCTTTATGGTGTTCTTTACTTACACTGTTTAAAACTTAAACGAAATCAAAAACACGATAATGAACAAAAAAAAATGTCTATCCATATCGGATTCGAACTCTGCCATTCGAGGCAGTAGGCAGAGATTTTAACGATGCTGCTATCGCTTATTATTGTCAGGAGGGAGCACGCGACGAGCACATCCCAAGCGTATACCTGCTACCCTATTTTCATTCAGAAGGGACAGGTCCATTCTAATCTGCCTTGACTCTCAGTATAAGTACCTGATTTTACAACCGATCAACATCCAGAAAGCTCACTCCCTACGGAGCAGGTAAAAACCTTTTTGCACCCGACTGTACAGTACCGTTTGAAGCGGCGTCGCTGTCCAAGCGCGGACGTTCTGCAGGGCGCCCCGCGAGAAAGCCGGCTAGGTTATCGATCGGAAGCGCCACTTCAATGGCCGTAGTCCTCCACGGGAATTGAAATTCGGAGGAGTGAAATTCAGGCGAATGGGGCCTAATCCTATGGGCATACAGCCCCGGCGGGCTAAACGAATCGGTCGGCGGAATCGAGTCTCTCTTTGGGCGGGGCAGTAGATTAAAGGTCCAGTTCAATCGAAGGGCTTTTTTCGTGTGGGTCGTCTCTGCTCCCTCGGATGAAGTCGGCGGCCTCGGATCGGCTCCTTTCGTGTCGGACAATATCTCTCTCGCAATTTCCTTGAAACCCAATTCGTTCTCTAATGGATAGCTGCTGCTAGTCGTAACATTAAAGTCCTGATTAGATTTGTAACATTGGGCAAAGTCAATATCTAAATGGGAATTGTTACTTGCATTAGCATTCGTGACCTCGGAACGTTTTCGGAGTGGGCGTACCTTCCTTGAGATGAAACGAGTCTTGGCTGCGTTCGGACGGGTAACGGGCGTTGCTCGCTCACTGGGTCGGTGTCCTTGGCGTTCCTCCTTTGCTTGGCGGACTCGGAGTCGTCGATCACCTTGCTGGGTTTGACGACGGCCGTGCACTTCTCGGTCGTTCCTCGGCGCTTCTCGCTTCCCTCGGAGTCGGGCAGCGGGCCAGGCAACCCCTCTTCGGTCGAGGGCAATTTATTGGATAACGAAATTTAAAGTCTAAGTTCATATCATTTAAATCATTACTTGCCCGGGGAGACCTAGCTCCTTGGCTGCTGCCAGGTTTGATCATCGAGAAAGTTCCACGTCCATATCGGTTCGTCTGGTCCAAGCATCTCCTACTGTGGTCATCGGCACGCACTATCTGATTTCTCTCTCTCTCCTCTTCCGTTTTTTATCTGGTTTCGGAGGATTCTGCGCCGAGCTTGCGCACCCGGTCCTCCAATCCCGCTGCTTAGATTCTCTTGCTCTTCTCCAACCCCGTTGCCTCAATTCTCTCGCTCTTACGGGACCAAGTCGATTGCGGTCGGGGGTGTTCCTTCTCTTCTCTTTTCTTTTTTCCTTTGTCAAATCCTCCGATCTGTGCTTTCTCTCGTTTTTCTTCATCCGGGGATTTGACACACACAGTAACTGGTGACATTTTCTCACAGCAAGAAAACACTGGTAGTCTCATTAAGCTTTCCGAAGTCGCCTTTATCAAGGTAGCTTTTATGCACGTGCACCAATTAGCTCAACGACGTACAACTCGCTTAATAAATCTCAGAATTGATACAGCTTTCTTAATTAACGAAAAAAATTTAATCTGCATGTGTTTTAATTCTCAATATAGATTAGTCTCTGATTCTCGCTAATAGCAAAGACTAAACTACTGCGAGAAAGGTAAAGAAGATAGCGGAAGAATGAGTTGAAAGAAAATTCCCTCCCATAACTGCGGCCCAGCGTTCATAATGTAGGTTTTGCCTAGAGGAGTCAACAAACTAAATTTTAGCCTTTTGCTTTCAAACAATGTTAAACATAATAAAGGGACAGTACAGGTGGGCATGGTAAAATCAATGAATAAGTGACTATTCAAATAATCAAAAGATCATGACATTCATTTAATCAGTGGATGTTCACTGAATTTCTCAAATATTCATTGATTGAACTTCTGCACACACTGTTCGTCGCAAAATACAGCAATGCACGGACTGGTTGTTCACGACGCTGCACCCCATATTTGTTTCTGGGGATGTATGTGTTTTAAATGATTTTGTATAACTTATTTCGTATAGGTCATAATTTTATAAACAGATAGCCCAGTCTTTTGATAACTGAAGGAAATCAACGTTGTTTTTAGTCCATATCTATTTATTGCCATCGCCAATGTACAATCAGGAGAAATGAATCTTGCTCCGGCACAAATTCTCTATGTAATATTTTCGAATATCTTTTATCACTGAACATTCATTTCATTTCCGGGACATTGTTGATCCGTGGATTTTTGCTTATTTGGGATTTCTTTATAATTTTCGATTTCCTTATCCGTCCTTAAAATATGGAACATAATACTGTATTGAATTTCTTATATACCATTACAAGTCTAAAATGTTTAAAATGTTATATCACTTTGCTAAAATTAGCTGTTTTATTATCATGTAACTTTTGGAGTTCTTGACAAGGTGTTTACAAATGATAACAGCGGTTTTGTGATATTCTTATAGCACTTATATTAGCATTGTCCTGAAATTTGGTTAAGTTAAAAAAAAGTTTTGTTTTAATTGACCCCTATCTCAGAATTCAAAATTTATGGCGGAATAAACTATGATGAGGTATTCCCTGTCTGGAGATGCTTGAAAATTGGCTCATACTACAGCTGCAACCGACAGTGCGGAATTCATCTTTCCGCCAACAAGTTCGTTATTTCTTGCCAAACCTACTTCGATTTTCTCACACAGTTGCAATCATTTGTAAATACTCTGTATAAATTCTTCGTTTTTAAAAGAGTTATTATGAAACTAAACGACCAAATAATTCTAATTTCCATTTCAGATTAGGCTGGATGCAGAAACAATTATCATCGAGAAAATTCCAGAGGCTGTCACTTCCTCTTACGCAAAAGATTACACCTACGTTTATCAACTATGTGCTTGTGACAATGGGAGACTCTTTTTAGCTCCTTCGGACGGACAGTGTTTCGCTGATATTACCATATGTAAATAGATACGTCATCTGCCAATTTCTTTACTACACGAAATGGGAAAAGAACTCATTTTACTTTATACAACCATTTTCATATGTTTCTTATAAAAATGAGTACGAGGTTTTAATTTTAAGCCCTTCACAGTAGTTGGTTTGGATGATTGACTTAGGCATTTGGCTAAAGCGTACGCGAACAAAGTATGTGAATGTAGGGGGATATGAATGCGGATTGCCACGTGCCGGAACCTTTATAATGAAAACGTTATATAAAGATGAGAGAACTTTCAATTTTAATACATGCAAATGTGACCTATTTAAAGTCTTAATTTTCATGTATTCAAAATCTGAAGGAATGACAAATACGTAGCAAGAATCGGACTAACTCAGTCTTATTCAACTTCATCATGCAGATGGAGATTCTTCCGTCAAATGTTATCATTCAGGAGGATTAAATCAAACTTCCTCTTAGAATTTAAATACTCAAGTTAGCAATAAAAAGCTGAACTTTACCCTTGTGTATCCTGCACGGGATATATATATGAAATATGCAAGTTATTCAGCTTGCTCCCCCTCGAAAAAAAATAATGTGTATGGTCATACAATGTATCTCTATTTAATAATAATAATAATATGCCCGAGTTCCTGTTATGAGCCTATTAACCAACCCGATGTACCTGTTTCTAAAATTTGTTCTTGGTGAATATTATTTTAGCATTTAACAAACAGTAAATTTAAAACCTTTTACGCTTTGTATGGCGGGAACATTGGGGAGTTAAAGGACGAGTACATTTGTTGAGCACATAAACGGTGGTTGGGAATTTATACGAATACTAAATTAAGGTTTAATCTCAAAAAAGACAGAAATGTTGACATATCTGTGAAAAGAACAGCCTTATACGAGTGAAATCTCGTCCATACTTCCATAAGATGTCGACGACCAAACGGATGGCATGCTTTTCAAGCTGTTTAAATTTCATATTAAACTATTTTAAGATTGCTACATATCTTCTTGTTATTGAGAAATTGAATATGGGTTACTGTTTAAAGTTTAATTGAGATAAATTAATTCTAATAAATTTAATTTATTTTAAACAATTTCTCTGTCAATTTGTAATCATATTTTTCTACATTCACTAGGCTTTCATTTTTGTTTATGTAAAAAATTCCGTTTATTCAAGATAGAATTTTATTGTATGGTAATATCGCTTTACAATTTGAGCTTTGCATATTTACATTTCAAAAATGATTGTATGTTTATTTATGTAAAATTAATTTATTGCAAACTATTATTTGCCATTTATAAAATGTTTCCTTATTTTCAAAATGTTGTAAATTTTATTTCATTATTTAAAAATAATCATTGAAAAATGCTTTGCGTAATTTATTCTTTTAGCTAATTAAAAATCAATCCACTTTTCATGTTAATGAGTGAAATCAAACAGTTTGAAATTTGGAGAAAAAAGTTAAATCCAAACGCAAATATTTGCTTCAGTTTTGAAAATTTGCTAGTTTTTTTTTCGGAAGTTTGCCTCTAGATAATCTTAATTTTGCTCTATGTATCTTTCGGACACACATTAGTATTTTTATTATGAAGAATGCTCAAATTATATCCGTTCGAGTTAAGTAGGCATTGTAAGAAGAAGGCAGAGAACAGACTACATAAACAAGTAGAAAGAGTAGTATTTAATAAACAGTATTGGACACAAGTTTCTCAAAAGAAGTCACCCATGGCGTTTAGGCACGCTCTATGGGGAGTCTGTAACTCGTTCCTACACCTCATCGATGTTGAATCCTTTTCTCTTTAGGAATTTCTTCAATAAACGTCACAAGGGGATATATCGGGGCTGTAAGAAGGATATCTTGAGAACCTCCCATTTCATCTTGGCCAGTGCATCCACAACAACTTTTGCGACATGTGGCCGCTAGAAAAATCACTCCTGAAGACAGCATGCCAGGTCGCTTGTTTTTGAGAGACATCTTCTTTATGTGTGTGTGTACGAAACGTTGCTTTAGCTTGAAATTAAATGTTTTGCATAAAGAGGAAACGAAAACCCTTCAATATCCTTAGGTTGACCCAATCTACCATAATTTCTGCATCCGTAAAAGACCTGGTAGATATGAAATGTGAAAGCTTTACTCCGACGGTGAACCAAATCTATGAGAACTTTATAAGCAGGAAGATAGCTGGTATACTCGATTTTTAAAAGCAGTTATGTTGGAATTTACATGGGAAAGATATAAGGATTTCGTCGGTAGTTCATTATTCCATCAGCTGATGTGATCATCATTGAAACATTCTGCGAAGTTGGTGATTTTTGTTGTTAACGACATTAATTCGTGGATCTTTCATAAATGTAGTTTTTCTCATGGAAGAGGTTCCTAATCGTGATATTTAATATACTGTTAGTAAATTTTGCGCCTGTATGAAAGAAGAAAGCATTTGGACTGAGTGCTTACAGATCGAAAGCTAAAGATCATAAACAACGTGAACCAAGCAATACTAGTGAACCAAAAAAGAATACGGGGGTAAACTGGACGATTACACATGATTTGATTTGAAATGTGCCGGGAAATTTGCAAATAAAATGGTACCAAAAATTCTTTCATGTTTTAATAGATTATAATTTAAACCCAAAACTCCAGATTTAATTTTCAAAATATCCGTCGTTTATCCTGCTGCGTGCTCTATATTGTACACTAGAAGCGAACCCACCCGTTTGTATGATCGGGAAATAACCCATTGTTAGATTTTTTCTTTGTTGTGACAACGTCCACCGTCGCTGATTTTATATTGTACATTATTAGCATGTAGTGTAGTAACATTTGAATTTTATCAAACTTTTAATTTTTATTTAAAAAATAGTTAAATTTTATATACAGGGTGTAAATTATCTCCTTAAAAAAAACTACACTACAATGTAGACGAAATTCAGGCGATTAAAGTGAAATAAAACACTGGGGTTCGCTAATCGCAAGCAACGCCGTAAATTGAACCTCAAACTAAGCTGAATGGCGTGGCGCTGCATAGCACGAGCAAATTTGGGCGACTGTGTTCGCGCGGCACGGCCTGGCTGGTTCCCCCGCTCCCCACTACCTCATCCCGAAGAGGTCCGTCTTCCACTTCAACGTGACGTACTCTGCTCTCGCGCCGGAGTCAGTAGCATGAGCAGTACCAACATTGTTTAATACTGATAGCATTTATCATGTTTTTCATCAAAAAGTGGAGTGTGAGGCGGACCTCTTCGAGATGAGGTAGTGGGGAGCGGGGAAACTAGCCAGGCCGCGCCGGGCCACGCCGCGCGAACACAGTCGCCCAAATTTGGCTCGTGCTACGCAGCGCCACGCCATTCAGCTTAGTTTGGGGTTCAATTTACGGCGTTGCTTGCGATTTGCGACCCCAAGTGTCTTATATCACTTTAATCGCCTGAATTTCGTCTACGTCGTAGTGTAGTTTTTTTGAAGGAGATAATTTATACCCTGTATATATAAGTTTTATTTTAAGCTTTTTATCGATTATGCGTATAGCATTAAAATATTTCTAAGAAAGAATTTTTTTAAACAGTTATGCTTATAATCAATCATGTTGATATGTTGTTGCCGTCCGTAGAAAAGCATAGATGTGAAAAGATTAAAATCATGAGGTTATTTGGAGAGCACGGCAGTGCCCTCGCCAAGTTGAACAAGCACAGCCGTAACATCCTTTTCAGGAAGCAACTCGGCGTACTTTTGACGCTACATATCTTTGTGCCAGAGTTGCATAGAATCCTGAAACTTTTTATATATAGAGTACATTGCAAATGAAACTGAATTTTCAAATATTACGTTTCTATCTTTTCTAGTTCATAAGATACAAGAACTCAAAGTTTCTTTATTTAGACACTGACTCATTGACCGATCATCAAATTCTGAGATATTTCCCGCAGTCCTAAACACTTGAAATTTGGCATAAAGATAGTGTGTAGGGTACAATGAAAGGAAAAATTAAAAAAAATTGAAAATATGAAAGCGTTAATGTTTAAAGGTCACTGCCAAACATCAATTAATCTGCAACGGAATGGCTATTATGCAATTGGTGACGACATTGCTTGCAAGCGTGGGGCAATTGATCTCGACATTGTTGGCCAATTGTTAAGAGTGAGAAACAATAGCAACTCCGAGATATGAATTTTGTTGGAAACGTTTGTTAATCTGGAGGCATGGCATTTATTAAAACCAGATTAAAGTCAAAATATTTTCAATTTCGGTTAAATCAACAAAATTTATTTATCTTATTAAATGATGCTAATATTTGTCAATTAGGTTCTGGTATTTTTTATAAAATGAATTGCGTAAATCGAAAAGAAAAATTACAGCAGAACAATACTTTCAAATGCTTAATAAATAAAGGTGAGCTAGAAGGCGATTTGACTGCAATATTTAGTCGATTGTAAAAGACGGAACAATTTTGAAAAAGAAAAAAAACGAGAAATAACATCAATGCCATGACACAAAATTATTATCCTTCAACATGGTTCCTTACCATAAGTCCTTCTGAATGGATACGGAGTGATTTAGTGGAACACATTAGGGAAGTCAACGGGATACGGCTAGCAAAAATATCATACGGCCAAGTCTCACTTTCTCGTTTCATAGATAATAAGTTTACAGGGCCGGGACACATTAATATGACCATGGTTGGTTGGTTGGAATTTTAGGGCGTCGGCTACTATGGCCATTTTGCGCCCGACAGAAAGTTTAAAAACCCACAGTTTATGGGCTAAAAGTTTAAAAAATCAGATGTAAAAAAAACACATAAAAACGTGAATGACAAAGATGGAAAATCAATAAAAATTATGACTATGAGATTTTAAAATCCCTAATAAATTTAAAAAACCGACATTTTCCTCCAGGGTTCTCCCGTAATAAGAAATATTTGTATAGGTTCTGTGTAAATCATTAGTGTGTAAAGGGCACTAACTGACTATAGAATAGATGATTAAAATTTAATTTCTTTTGAGTTGTCGCCTAATAAAAACTGACGAATATGCTTAGTGTGTAAATGGCACTAAATGAAACCTATACTTAATGATCAAGTATATATAATGCAAAGGCAATAAAAAGATGATTATATGAATTTAAAAACATGAATAATTTTTTAAAAAAAGAAACACTAATATGACCACCTCTCCTCGAACATGGTGGAACGTCCCAAGGTATGAAGATGAAAAAATCATTGCATATCATTAAAAGCTGACAATAACGACGTGTAGTAGCATCCGTTAACACAGCAATTGTCGCCGTCATGGGCAGAGCAAGTGACCTGTCAGACCTCCAAAAGGGAATGATCAATGGCTATCGGGCCAGGGGGAGCAGCTTTGTGAACTGCTCTAGGGCTGCCGTTGTGAAGGTGTACCGCGACTGGACGAACCAGACAGTTTCGAGCAACCGAAGAGGTAACTGAGGAGCCCCACGGGCCATCGATCCTAGAGGCGAGCGTCGGTTACGACGCCTGGCCAAGATCAATCGGCGTACCACTGTTTAGCAACTGACACAGCAAATGAACAGTGCGGCCATTAGGCGTGTCAGCACCAAGACAGTGCAACGATCCCTCTTGAGGTTGGGGCTCCGAAGCAGGCGTATGGTAACAGCACCCGTGTTGACGCCTGTGCATCGCCGAAAATGCCTCCAATTCGCAATGAGCTATCGCCATTGGACCTCGGCCGAGTGGCAAAGGGTTGGATTCTGCGACGAGTCATGGTTTCTGGTGAACAGAGTGGACGGACGATGGAGAATTCGCCGGGAAGCATCTGAGAACAGGCATCCCGACACCATCGTTGGCAGACGACAGACTGGTGGGGGAGGTGTGACTGTTTGGGGGATGTTTTCGTGGTATGGTCTGAGCCCACTGATACCGCTGGAGGGTACACTGAATGCTGTTCGTTACCTGACGATCGTCGCAGACCAGGCACACCCCTTCATATCGACAGTGTTTCCTCAGGGTGATGGCACCTTTCAACAGGACAATGCTCCCTGCCATACTGCTAAAATTGTCCACGACTGGTTCGAGGAGCATGAGGATGAATTCAAGCTACTCCCATGGCCACCAAACTCCCCGGACCTCAACCACATTGAACATTTGTGGGATCATCTCGATCGCCATGTCCGCAAGGTGGACCCTCCACCACGCACGGTGATGGAATTACGGGATGCACTGATCGCCGAATGGTCCCAGACAGCTGCAACCACCTTCCGAGGACTTATTTACTCTCTGCCACGTCGACTAGCTGCTGTGCTTGCCGCCAAAGGTGGATATTCCGGATACTAGCAGGTGGTCATATTAATGTGTCCCGATCCTGTAAAGCTACGTCGGAATTCATTACATCATCTGACGGGCCACTTGGTAAGGTCGAACATTACTTTTGAAGATGTGAATACCAATCTCGAAGTGCTCAACAATTACATTTGATATCGTGCGTTAAAGATGCCCCAATTCTTCACAAGTCGCTACTTGAGGAGGTAGCATCATTTGTAACAAAGTATGTCACGTGAGCTATACTTAACAACAATCTTTCGCCTACTCTTAATCAACGGGTCGTGTCATGTCAAACTCACTAACAGTACAGTTACTGTTTGCGAAAAAAGAACACTAGAAAGGTTACATTGTATTTTAGTTTGGATTCGCACATCAAATTACTGAAGCACTTACCGTAACAGATATCGTAGTCAATAGCTGTCAAAAAGCATTATCATCTAATAATCACTACAATATTGTGCGCAAAAATGACAGAGGTATGATTAACGATTAGAATCCTGTAATATTGCTCGCATGGAATTGTATCAAATATCCAGTTCGTGGGAGAAAAAACAGCTATCCTGAATTATTATGTAACAACATATACCACAAAAAGCGAAAAACAAACGCAACTGATATAAATTCTACTAGGAGTTTAAGAAGTCGTTTGTACAACATCGGACTAAGGGTAAAGTCGAATCGGCCGTGTGGAGCTTTGGAGGCAAGTGACACTTTGTTTAGAATTCCACTGTACGGGACTGATCCTCAAAAGTCGAAGATTGTAAAAAGTGTCTGAAAAGAAGAGATTGACCATATCTCAAACCATGATTTCTACAGGGTCGAGTCACATTATTATGACCATGCCCTAGGTTTGTCTTCGAGGTTGCCCAGACGAGGAACTATGTCACGTTTTGGGAATTGGTTAGGTGACTATATAATGTAAGTTTTCATTATGTTAAAAACATATCACTCATTGCTTCAATGGGTAAGAAACGTGATTTATCAGATCTGGAAAAGGGGATGATAATCGGCTTTCGGGACAAGGGTGGCAGTATTTCGGAAACCGCGCAGCTTGTGAAATGTTCTCGTGTTGCTGTAATTAAAGTGTACCATGACTGGGAAAATGGGACAGTTCAGAATAAACGGTATGGGAACAATGAAGCACCAGGTTCCATTGATAACAGAGGTGAACGTCGGCTGGGAATGTGTGCGAAGGCCTACCGAAGAGCTACATTGGACCAACTTACCGCTCAAACCAACGAGGGTGCTACCAGACATGTCTCTAAAAATACAGTACAGAGGACCCTGATACGTATGGGCCTCCGCAGCAGACGGATGGTCACCGCACACATGCTGACGAAGGTTCATCCCCAAAAACGGCTTCAATTTGTCCAACAGTACAGAAACTGGACCACTTCCTACTGGATAAGGTTGCCTTCTCCGATGAGTCACGATTTCTGCTCCACGGAAGTGACGGCCGTTGGCAGGTGAGGCGAGAGACCTCCGACAACAAGCATCCTGCAACCATTGTTGTACAAATCCAGGCTGGTGGCGGCAGCGTCATTCTGTGGGGAGTGTTCTCATGGCATTGTCTGGGCCCACTAATACCCGTGGAAGGCACTCTCAACCGATTCGGTTATTTATCCATAATTGCAGATCCAAATACACCTATACTTGGCGACTGTCTTCCCAGAGGGGGATGGCACGTTCCAGCAAGACAATGCGACGTGTCATACGGCTGCAAATGTTCGGGGGTGGTTTGAGGAACACGACCAAGAGTTCTAAGCACTACCCTGGCCCCCTAATTCCCTAGACCCCAACCCAATCGAGAACCTTCGGGATCACCTCGATCGTCATGTGCGTGCTATAGAACAACGACCGCGTACCCTTCAGAAGCTGTCGGATGCTTTACAGTCTGCATGGCAACAGCTACTAGTAGAAACCTACCAGAATCTTATTGATTCACTCCCACGCCTTCTAGCTGCTGTCCGTGACGCTAAAGGCGGTTATTCGGGATATTAGCTAGTAGTCAAAATAATGTGACTCGACTCTGTATGATGTTGAAGAAATGCCTGAAAAATACATCTTTTCGTTACTTCATATATTCCAAACTATGTCGAACCTTAGGAGAAGGAGGATGATTCGGGCAGACGTGAGGAGTTCTGTACATGGGCTCTGGAAAACTATCGACTGGATCCTTCATTTGTACATAACATTGCGTTCAGTGACGAGGCAAATTTTTATGTCCATGGTGAGGTAAACCGTCAGAACATGAGATATTGGATGGATATGAACTCTCGTTGGACAGATCCATCCAAAGTCTTTGGTGATAGCAAAGTTATGTGTTGTGTGGGATATGGGACACCCGTTTCATTGGTCCATTTTCATAGACGGTATCTTAAATGCTGATGATACTGCCACCTTGGCATGGGCGCACCAGCCATCTCACGTTATCATTCGGCTGCAGAACGCCTTGAAGAAGTTCGAAGACTGGTTTAATTGATGGAAACTGAGTCTTAATGTTGGAAAATGCAAAGTCGTGTACTTCAACAAACAGGTTAAGTGTCCTCCGGATTTCCTGGTTCTATTCAAAAAGAAACTCGAATGGGTTGACAACTACAAGTACCTTGGCGTTATCATCGACTCAAGACTCTCCTGGAATCATCACGTAACTTACGCTCTGAACAAAGCGAAGAGGGCTAAGCACAGTCTTATAGCTCTCCTGGGTAGAAACAGCGCCCTCAGCATCGTCAATAAATTACTACTGTACAAGATAATGATTCGGACCATCCTCCACTATGGTATGCCTGCGTGGGCGACTATATGTAGAAACAAATGGAGCGAACTCCAGTCGTTCCAGAATGTTACCCTGAGGACCATTGCCCAGCTTGGAAGAAGGACCGTAAAAATCATTACATCCACTGGGACCTAAACATGACTCAAATTGGAAAGTGTATCCAAGATTTCCTGATCAACATGGTGCAGACGATGAAGAGCCATGACAATGATCTGGTGGCTGGAATACTGAATAACCTGATGGAAATGAAGTGGCATACAAAATATAGAAATCCGAGGCATATTCTTGATGTCAACTTCGAAGACATTGGCAACGTTTCCTTCCCGGATTAATGGAAGATGTGATGTTCTATCGGTGTTGTACAAGATTTGAAACTGGATCCTGAGGATAAGAAAAAAAAGTTAAAAGGATAGTAATACAAATCCAATTAAGTTAATTGCAAGAAACTGTGAAAAACAGTAAACTGTATAAAATAAATAAAGAAACCACTATTTCCACAATATTATTTAATGTCCATAGGCGCATCTCGACGACAAGGTCGTCTTCTTCAGCGAAAAACTAGATAGAGAAGAAGACGTCGTCGTCGTCGAAATGCGCATACGGACATTAAATAATTCTGTGGAAATAGTGGTTTATTTATTTATTTTATACAGAGAGTAATACAATTCATTAACGGACTTACTCATAAACTCGCTTCAGTTAGGAGTAAATTTGAAACAATGTATAGGGTATATGTTCAGCGCGAACAATATCCTAAATGTGTGGCATTTGCTATAACTATAACATAAAAGTCGAGGCCTTAGTTTGAACAGCGCACTTATAGAAATAGGCTCTTCGGTATTCTCCTGCGTGGTGAAGCTTACTTAGCATTATTAAGAGTAAAACGCCTGAGCAGCTTGCATCTAATTAATATTGATTCTTACAGTAGTGCCAAAGTTCAAGAGTCCGCCATAACGAGGATAATCCACTCAAATGGACGTACCGCACAGATTTGCCAAAAATAAATCATTTGAAGCCACCGAGAAGGGCCAATATGAACAGGGAGTGGGCTATGCGAAAATCGGAAGCTGATATGTCAAGGAGTGGAGCACCACTTACAAAGAGAAGTGAAATCCCATCAAAAACATTTCATGTAAAAAATGTAGCCAAGTCTCGCGATTCGTTAGCCATAAAAAGTTGTGAGATCTCATGTAGGGCCAAGTCTAGTGATCTTATTAACTCTGACACTTTCATTTACAAACCACTCCAAATCATTACATCTTTAGTTAAAGAACATTTTGTGACTTGGCAATTACGCAGCCCGGTTCCCATATATATATCAATAAACGTGAATATTAAAATGACAGCATCAGAAGCTGTTAGGTAAAAAATTTATATTCCTGATTACAGTAGTGTCAAAGCTTAAGAGTATAGTAAAGCTAACGTAGCGCTATCAAGATTAACAAGTCTAAGCAGACTGTATCTAATTAATATTGACGAGAGTCAGTCAAGCTCAAGCGTCAGCCACAACTGAATAGAATCGGCTTAGATGCAGTACCGTCCAGACTTGCCCAAAATAATTCATTCGAATCACAGGGAAGTTATCATATCTTACAACTTTACAATACTATGTAAAAAAATTAAATTTAATTCCACGGAGTAAGTACATATACGTTTAGTTCCCATATAAATATTATTTTATGTAATATTTTATTAATAAACGTGAATATTAAAATGTAAGCAACAGCCGTCACATTCTCGTGCTGCGTAATTGCCAAGTCACAAAATGTTCTTTAACTAAAGATGTAATGATTTGGACTGGTTTGTAAATGAAAGTGTCAGAGTTAATAAGAGCACTAGACATGGCCCTACATGAGATATCACAACTTTTTATGGCTAACGAATCGCGAGACTTGGCTACATTTTTTACATGAAATGTTTTTGATGGGATTAAAGTTTTCGTGATCAACACTTTTCGTGACATTCACGATTTAAGCGTGGCATCCCAACCTCGAAACTTAAGACGTATTCTACGTCAAAATTGAAAAAAAGAGAATATGATTTGAAATTGTAGTATACACTATTGTTGTTTTGATTTTTTCAAAAGGGAATATGACATTTATTTTTATAGAACTACTAGAAGAGGCACCCGGCGTTGCCCGGGATAATTACAGTTTTAGGTAAACGGAACAATTCTATAATTTTAAAGAATTGTTTTTGTTTTACTGAAATTGAAGATGCGCAAGACGGAACTCCGTATATAGAAAATTGCATCATTGAAGTTCCAGTTCTAAGCGTAGTTTCAAAGCCCATGATAAGGGATATAAATATTTGATTCCATATTTCTTGACGATCGATGAAAAATACTAAAAAATGAATGCACGTGTCAGTGAGAAAAATAGGCATCAACTACAAAGTAAAATGCCTCCAAGACAGATCAGAACTTACAAAACATAAATATATTTTCGCATGTAACTGTTATTGTATTCATTTACAATTAACCCATAAAAAATGTGTTTTGTCTTTGAATACAATATACCTTTATACCTCTTTTTTGTTTATTATTGCCCTTCCTAAAAGGATGTTTTCCATTAAGGGATGAACAATTTGTAACAATATCAGCTTATAATATAGGGTGTTAAATCTTTAGTACAGTAATGGATTTTTGAATATGCAGACTTATTTTAAATATCCTACATATTAATTAAATGCTTTAATATTATTTAATCTCTAAATGTGATTATTCTTATTTGATACACGTTTTCAACGTAAACTATTAAAAGCTAATCCAGAATAATTATATCAACAAAAATTGCTTTATTTAATTAAACAAAAATAGGCTGGATCTGTGTACATACAAAGAAAAGCCAAATTGAACTAATACAGCTTAGAATTGAAATCACTTGCTATAGATCATATTCAACGTACTTTAATGTAATTACTATGCTATAATAGATTATCTCTTACTAGGCTGTAGGATATATCTTCATTGACTGGCAACTCTTTGGACCATTGAAGGAGTTTTTGGAATGGAAGAAGTTCGACCGAATGAGTAAGTGAACCGAGCTCCTGGCTTCGTTCCGACGAAAGACTTACTAGAATAAGAAAGGTTCTAGAATGCTAAAAAAAAAGTTTGTTAACAAAGAAGGACAGTACTTCGAAACATAATTGAACATAATTTGCTAAAAACTAATGAGCAAATAAAACTAACCAATAAATAAGAAAACAGGATATATAAAAAAAACAATACATCAAAAAGATAGTATGCAATTTGAAACAAGAAAGTTTAAAAATTTAATGAACTTTTGCCTATTTACACCGGCATCGACTCCAGAATAGGCTGGAAGGCCTCTGAATTGCCACCCACAGATCCCTAGTATTGGTAAGTGACGGATCTTGGGTGAGCAGGGACCTCTCCAACACGTCCCATAAATATTCAATGGGGTTCATAGCCTGCGGAGGGGGCTAATCACACCATACGTTGGAACTTTCGTGAATTCTTCCCAAACCCGTTATGCACAACTTGGGCTCGATGATATATAGCTGGAGGACTCCATCATTGTGGGGATCAGTGATCTCCAAGAGAGATCTTTCATACCGATGGCATACAATATAATATCTTCGATGAATATAAAGACAAGATAAATGCCATTTCTCACAGGGTTACAAAAACCCTGAAATAAAACCAACGGTGAGCAATAGCCTTAACATCTCCATTGAAGCTGTAGCGAATGTCTTTCAGTTGTTCCTTCAGCTTTGAAAACCAAAGAAGAAGTATCGGATGTTTTAGCAGTGAAGCAGAAATACATTTATACATTTATTAAAAAGAAATTAACCCCCCCCCCCGAGTGGGAAAAGGCAAATAGCAGATCCTGCAGTCATCTATTTTTTACTCCTTTATCTGCACTTTTTACCTCTCCCCAAGCTTTTTTTAATCAAAAAATTAATTTTCTCGAACGTAATATGTAGAAAATGTAAAAAAGCTCGTATTTTCTTTCCTTTCTCATGATATCCGAACGTATGATATATCACAAGCCATATGCTGCCATAGTTCTAAAGACCAAGTGAATACCACCACCGCAAATCCGACACCAATGGAACAACTGGGTCTGAACTTCATTGTAATGTAGATCTTGCCTAGAGGAATCTGGATACTGAATTTCACGCCTTTACGTATCTAAATAGCACATAGATATGTTGTCCTCCCTGAATCCCATCCCAGTAATTCCGACCCCAGTGTACCAATCAAATCCAAACTAAATAGTGCCCATAAGAAGCTACATTCCGAATTTCAACCTTCTACCTCAAAAATTGTAGAAATTATGAAGGACTGACATTATAAAACCAATAAGTAGCTTCATTCTTCTTATAATATAGATTCTTCTTCTTTACACAGCCTTCATGTCCAGGATATGATATAATAGCTGATCACAAATTATACGATATAACAACGATAATTATACAGAAGTTGTATTTTTATTTCTTAAATATGTATATGAGATACAGTAGAATACGCTTTTATACACAGGATCATCAACATAAGGGGACAAACATAAACAACCATGCCCATGGTGGGACTAGAACCCACGACCCAGCGGCTCAGAAATAATATAGATTATGAGCACTTCAGCAATCGTGCGTCGACAAAACGATTTCACGTGCGCGCGCCGATGCCAGTAATGCTTAAAAAATGAACAGAAAGTAATAATGTATTCCTTCTTGACAAATCGATTGTTATACGATTTGACATGGCATTATCTTGGCATTCTTTACACTCACTGTTTTAGCACGTGAATTCGACTTGAAGGGGTCCACGAAAAATTCTGAAAACTTGATACGGTCGAGCTAAGACATTGATGGTCATATTTCTGAAAACAGAATTTGAAAAAGTTAATCCGTTTTCAAGTTATCGTGCAAACGGCGGACCACCGGACAGATAAACGTACAGACCAAGGGCGCATTCTTATAAGTAGCTTTTATGCTTAAGCTACTAATAAAGGCCTGAGCGCTGAAACGTCATACACTGTAAGGCTAGGGTCACACTGGCGTAAAACGCCGTGTAAATACGCCGACGAAACGACGCCAGTGATGTCACTTCCGGTAAATAGCATGGCGCCGCGCTTGCAATTGATAAGAGTAAAACAATTGATAAGCAATAAAACATCATTCTACAAAATAACTTATGGCCACAAATGTTATTTTATCCTGGTCAGTAGGAAACTGTGAAAAGGATAATGATGAACTCGAAGCAGTTGCAAAGTCTTCTTTTGACTAAGATCCAATAACTCTAGACACTGAAAATCCAAATTTATTTGAAACAAATTCGGCTGCATACGTTGCAGGTTTTTTTGCCCAAAAAAATTCTTGAAAAAGATGAATGCATTGACTGCAATTGATTTTTTTTTTTTTTATAAAAAAAAATTATGTTCAACATCTTTTCCACGGTCTAATTTTTTGTGGTGTCTGCTTTTAAATCACTTTTAAAAAAGTAAGTGAATAAAAGTCACTTTTTAAAATAAACATTTGCTTTCTTTCTAAAATATATTAAAAACTAGCAAACCCGCGCCCGGCGTTGCCTGGGCTTTTTAAATCATGAAATAAAAATACAGTATAGGTAAATTTTAAAAAACATTTATTTAATGTCAAAAAATTAATGGAAGTTTTTGGACTACACCTAAGTCTTGAGTACTTCCTTATAAACGACATTTAATGTTGTTGCATCTTTACTGCAAATGTATAAATTTCTAGGGTCGCTAACTCTAGAACAGGCAACATACAGTTGGCCATGTGAGAAACAATCTTCTTGCAAATTTACTCCAGCTACTTTCAATGTTTGGCCTTGAGATTTGTTAATTGTTATGGCAAAGCAAAGTTTAACTGGAAATTGAATGCGTTTTAACTGAAAAGGTAAGTCTGTAGGTATTAAAGGGACTCTTGGAATTAAAACTGTTTTACCAAGACCACTTCCAGTAATAATTGAACCTTCTATCACATTATCTTTTAGTGATTTCACAATTAACCTTGTTCCATTACAAAGTGTTGGAGGATTTAAATTTCTAAGTAACATTATAGGAACACCAATTTTAAGTTGTAATAAATGAAGTGGAAAACCAGAAGGTTGTAGTGAGTTTAAAAATTCCACAGGGTAATGTACTGCATTTTCAGTTTGTAAAACTGTGTGGATGGAACAATACTGTTTTACATTTCCTTCAACTTTGTTCATTATTTTTAAGTTTATTAGGTTAGCAGAATCGTTACGTGGTGTTAATATAGTCCTCTCTTGGAACCATCCTAAAGACTTGGACTGAATATTAGAAATATCGGGGTAAATTTTTTCAATCAAAGAATCTAGTGATTCGACATAATTGCACAATGAAGAATCAAGTTTTATCCTACCATTTACTTCTGGTTCACTGCCACAACCAATTTTCAACAATTTTGTAGAAAATGCATCTGCCTGTTGATCATTATTTAAAAGGACCCTCATGTTTTTAGTGAGTGAAAGGTGAATAACATGTTCCCAAATAAAAGACTTTTTTAAGCAAGCATTTACTTCGTCAGCAACTGTACCTTTTGTTATAACTGGTAGAGTTTGACGAAAGTCACCTGTGAATAAAAATGTCAAGCCACCCATTATTTGATTGGAGTTTCTAAGATCTTTCAGAGTGCGATGCAAAGCTTCAACAACAACCTTATTTGCCATAGTAGCTTCATCCCAAACTATCAAGGAAGGTTGACGAAGTAATTTTGCAGTAGCACTTGGTTTTTTTTTTTTTTGCAGAAAGGAGTGTCCCCTGGTATAATTGTGAGGGGAAGTTTAAAAGTGGAGTGTGCAGTTCGTCCCCCCAGTAACAATGTTGCTGCTATTCCTGAAGATGCAACGGCAATAGCTATCTTACTGAAAATTCTAATTTTGCATAGTATTAAGTTTGTTAAAAAAAGTTTATCCTCTGCCTCCAAGAGCATCTAAAAAGAATAGCTTTCCTTCACCATTTTGTACACTTGTAATAACCTTATCGTATGCGAAACGTTCGGTTTCGCTTCGCATGGTTTCTGTTTACACAGCTGTTAGAGGAGAAAAAAGCATGGCAGCCTATCGCAAAAATAGTACGTATTTCATTGAGTTCTTTTAAATTTTTTTGTGTTATATATTTTTTATTTTTTTATTGAAATATTAAGTTGTGGAGTTACAGTATAGGTAAATTTTAAAAAACCTTTATTTAATGTCAAAAAATTAATGGAAGTTTTTGGACTAAGTCTTGAGTACTTCCTTATAAACGACATTTAATGTTGTTGCATCTTTACTGCAAATGTATAAATTTCTAGGATCGCTAACTCTAGAACAGGCAACATACAGTTGGCCATGTGAGAAACAATGTTCTTGCAAATTTACTCAGCTGAAGATGAAGTAGAATTAGCTTATGTTTGTTTGTTTGCTCAAGAGATGGCGCTAAGCGTTTCGATCGCCGATCACCATATGATGAGCAGCCATATTGACGCATTTTGAGAGCAATTAACGTAAATAATTTAATATAAAAGCAATTTTTATGAATTAATACCTAGCCTACAAAGTTTATACATAAATCCCCTAACCAACAAAACTTGTTTCATAAAAATCGATGCAGTAGTTCTTAAGGTTATCGAGCACATACACCGGGGAAGTGACTTAGATTTATACTATGTATAGATTACCGAATTTAAAAAAAATTACAAGATTTCATTATAAAATAATGTTATGGAATAAAATAATTATACCTTCAATATAATAAACCGTGTCAGTAAATAAATGAGAAAATATATGAACAATAATTTAATTTAGCATTTTAAAACTAAATAAAAAAAACTTCAATGAATGCAGGTATAGCAAAGCATATGCTGCCCTCTTTGACAAGAGCGAGAGCTTCTCTGCATACCACTTTCCCGCCAGGCGCTAGCATCTACAAACATACACTAAGCGGGTTTCACAAATTCCTTGCGGCGAGCGGATTTGGGCGCGGCGCGGCGTCCGCATGGAGCGCCGCACCGCAAATCGTTTCACAAATAATTCGAGCCGAGCGGTTGAGCGCCGCGCGTCGTCCGCAGAGCTTGCGGACGAAGTTCGTCGTGTTGAACCTGGGCGGCAGCGGCGGCGGCAGCAGTGGCTCAGCCATTCAGTAAAACTAAATTACATGTAAATTCTGAGAAGGCAATAGCAGGTAACATGCACACACATAGAATTACAGTTAGGGACAGTTTGAACCTGCATATTGGCCGACTTCATTTCAGTCGAGAAAAGAATAAACACGGCAAGCGGGCGATTAATGGCGGACAAGCAAGGAATTGAGTTGTGATTTGTATGACGTCATAACCACCGACCAATCGGATTGCAGCAGCAGATGCTAAGGCTTGCTGTGCCGCATTTTTTGTGAAACGAGAAGCGTTTGCGGCTATCACCAATTATCCGCCGCTTTTGGAAGCGGATCCGCGAGGCTTGCGGCGCCGCGGCCTCTGCCGCTAGCTTTTTATTTGTGAAACCCGCTTAAATCAAGTAGAGCTTTCATTATTTTCCTTTGTCAGTAGGGCACTGTTAATCTTCCGCCTAAATTTGCCCTTCCGATGAAGATGTAACAATGAATGACGTTTCAGCGCCCAAGCCTTTATTAGGAGCTTTAGCATACGTATATCCGGCAGTTTTCAAAAATATGACCATCAAAGTCTTAGCTCGGCCGCATCAACTTTTCAGAATTTTTCGTGGACCCCTTCAAGTTGAATTCACGTGCTAAAACAGTGAGTGTAAAGAATACCAAGATAGGAATACATGTCATATAACAATCAATTTGTCAAGAAGGAATACATTATTACTTTCTGACATCTTTTAAGCATTACTGACATCGGCACGCGCACGTGAAAGCATTTTGTCGGCGCACGATTGCTCAAGTGCACATAATCTATATTATTAAGTAGCGGAAGAATGGAGCAACTTATCGGTTTTATAATGTCAGTCCTTCATGATTTCTACATTTTTTGAGGTAGAAGGTTGAAATTCGGAAATGTAGCTTACTATGGGCACGTCCATCTGCACTATTTAGTTTATTTTGATTGGTACACTGGGGTCGGGATTACGGGGATGGGATTCAGAGAGGACAACATACCTATGTGCTATTTAGGTATGTAAAGGCGTGAAATTCAGTATCCAGATTCCTCTAGGCAAGATCTACATTACTGTGAAGTTTAGACCCAATTGATCCAGTGGGGTCGGATTTGCGGGGGTGGCAGTCACTTGGTCTTTAGAAGTATGGCAACATATGGCATGTGATATATCATACGTTCGGTAATGATGAGAAAGGAAAGAAAATAAGAGCTTTTTTACATTTTGTACATATTACGTTCGAGGAAATTAAGTTTTTGATTAAAAAACTTGGGGAGAGGTAAAAAGTGCAGGTAAAGGGGTAAAAATAGATGACTGCAGGATCTGTTACTTGCATTCCCTACTCGGGGGGGGGGTAACTTCTTTTTAATAAATGTATAAATGTATTTCTGCTTCACTGCTAAAGCTGCTCCTTGGAATGGTTACAAGATTTTATTATAGGTAGTATTGCCAAGTCAGGTACTAGATTTTGCACTGGCGCCATCTCTGAATACCTCCTCAACCTACAGTCAAGTCTCTTTTTAGACGGTAGATAAGTTCCACAGAAAAGTGCAGATATAAAAATCGCATTAAAAAGTCTATTCAACAAAATAGTTATGCATAAGAATTTCCTTCGAAAATCTAAAAGGAGTTGATATAAAACTTATAATAAATTTGTTTTCAAACTTTATTCATTTGATTTCATGAAACATTTTTTCATTAGAGTCGTTGTCACTATCTGAGTATTCGGTATCTTTATGAACCGTTTGCCAAATCTTCATCACTGAAGAGGAAGTCTCTGCAAAGACAAAATAAACTTCACATGCAAAATTGAACTTTACGTATACTCGCACTTTACACATTACAATGAAAGAGTAGGAATGCTCTGCATATTATTGTGTGTCACATTTAATGAAATATTCTACAAAGAAGGCATCAAGAGCTAGCAGTGAACAGAATTCGTTAGATGGATCTAAGCAAGTCGAAAAGAATGGAAATGGAGAGACACTTCAAGATAAGGCCCTACTGCCCTATTTTGGAAAGCGATTCTAGCTTCGATCTGCGTTGACAACAAATGGATAGACTCCAATGAATCTCATCGGAAGATACCAAGGAATGCTTTGCCGAAAGTTCGCTATGTCAAAAGTTATGGGACAACTCTGATTTGAATGAAAATGAGACATTCCTTTGCAATTTCACTGTTGGCATTCTTCCCGGCACTACATAACAGAGAGTATGCTATTATGAGATGATGGTTGCGTAAATGGTGTAAGAATGTCTCAAAGAAAAGTGCTTTCAGACTTCCAAACAGGTACAATTGTTGGGTGCCATCTCGCAGGCAAAACTGTTAGAGCGATGACATTGGACTCTGGATCAATGGCGAATGGTTGAATGGAGTGATGAGTCCCGCTACACCATCTGGCAATCGGATGGACGGGTTTGGGTACGGCGAACGTTATCTGCCAAGCTGTTTTGTGTCCACGGCGAAGTTCGGCGGAGGGTCGGTGATTGTGTGAGGGTGCTTTTCATGGTTTGGGTTGGGTGCAATCGTTTCTGTGGACGGACATCTAAACGCAGAGCGTTACCAAGACACTGGACAATGCAGGACTCCCATCTCTCTGGCAGCACCATCCATTCCCTTCTGAGACCCTTTGATTTCAGATTTTCATCCACCATATCTTGCCATTTTCTCTTGGGTCGTCCTCTTTTCCTCCTTCAATCCACTTTCATGTTCATACCTCTTTTTCCTCTTTCCTTCTTTCTCGTCTCTTCTCATTACATGGGGCCCTTTTCTGTTTCAGCACGATAACGCACCTTGCCATAAAGTAAGGGCTGTAGCCACATGGTTTGATGAAAAGGGGGTTCGAGAACTTGACTGGCCTGCCAGAGCCCCGATCTGAACCCCATACAACATCTGTAGGACGTGTTGGAACGTCGATTGCGCGCTTGTGCGGAACGCCCGAAATCCGTGACCGAACTGTCCAAGACACTTATGGCAGAATGGCGAAAATTACCTGTCGAAACGTATCAAAAACTTGTGGACAGTATGCCCCAAAGAGTAGAAGCTATGATAGCAGCAAAAGGTGGACCAATAAGATACTAAAATATGTATATATTTGAGTTTTTCTATTAAAGTGATGGTGTCCCATGACTTTTGATAGGGTAGAGTACACGTATACCTTCTTTGCTTGTCCATATGTGTATACCCTCGCATTCTCGCTGAATCTTATCGTTTCCCGTGAGTTTCCGTTGTTGTAAGTTGTTTTAGGGTAATTTTTTAGGCATAAAGGGATTTTGTGAGAAAAGGGAGGCGGATCATTGTATTGTGAGGCATATGAGCCCCTGAGTAACCTTAAATTAATAAAAATTTTAGTTCATTAAACAAATTACTATGTTTATTACTTGTGGTATACAGGGTGTTTACGAATTCTGTGTACAAACTTTCAGGGATGGTAGAGACAATATTATGAGAAAGTCTCAGATAGACATACAGGATGAGTCAAAACAATGTATACATATTTTGAACTGTCATAGAAAATTTATTTCCCTACCTGCAGGGTTAAAATTTGAGAAAAGAAAGACTACAGTCCAACTGGAAAAGAATTGTAAGAATTCTGGGCAAACTGAATGTCCCAAATGTTTAAAGTAAATGTTCAAAATGGTGGCCTTCAGCATCGATACATTTCTGAGTACGAGTCACGAATGATTCCATACTTCGCACCAAAGAGTCAAATGAGATTTCTGCATACACTGCTTGAATCTCGTCAGATTACGTCGTTTAGATAATACACCTGATCTTTTAATGTGCCCATAAGAAAACATCGAGCGGCGTAAGATCTGGAGTGCGTGAAGGAAACTGGTTGGTCCCCTGCGTCCTATCCACCAGCTTGGTATATTTTGATCCAGGTAAGCTCGCACATCCTATGATACGTAGTGCATTACACGAATGGCAGGGAAATGGAATCAGCAAGCATTGTCAGGTACTTTTCTCCAGTTAAGTACCTTCAAAACAGAAAGGCCCAATGTAGGTAGGAATATAATTTTCTATGGCAGTTCAAAGTGTGTATACATTTTTTGACTCACTCTGTATATAAGGTTTGACAATTGTTTTGTGTATCAAGAATTCAAAATAAGGTCTTCTACCACCCCTAAATGTTTGTACAGAGTTCATAAATACCGTGTATAACTTAAGTGACAGCTTGCGTATGTATCCTTTGAATCCATTTATCTTTTTAAAATTCTTCTATAGAAGACTCTTACAAACAATCATATAGAATGATGCTTAAAGTTTGCAAAAGTTAACATTTGTACTGGAGATTCGGTTTAAAAAAATCTTAACTGTATGTGACCTATAAATTGTTTCATTGAAAGAATTCGTAACAATTTTTGAGTTGGGCATATATTACTAAAATCATAAAGTTCGTGGCTATTGTTTGGTCGTATACCATATGATAATATCTTCTCACACGCTTACACATATTTACGTCTTTCCTCAAAATCGTTCCGTTGGCCTGTATGCACATTTGCCAAAGTTGGTATAGCTGCTGGAAAACCTTCCTACGGCTGCTCTACGGTCTCCTCAGCTGACTGAAATATACGCCCACGTAGATTTTCTTTCATGCGGGAAAGAAAAAAAATCGCATGGTGCGAAAATTATGTGAATATGGAGGATGTAGTAAAGCGAAGACCTGTTGCTTTACCAATTCTTTCTGCGCCAAAGCTCAGGAGCTTACGACAAATTGAATCGCGTAGGCTGCGAAGGATTCCTTGAAACGGCGGTTATTTACAGTTGTTCCTTCTGGGATGAATTCCGTGTAGATAATTCACGACGAGCCAAAAACCCTTGATTTGTGACGGGCCTGTCGTTGGCTATTTCCAGGTAATCGATTGTCGCTTCAGTTGCTAATCGTACAGAAAACCCCATGTTTTGTCTGCTGTTTTGACCCGGTTGAGAAACGTCCCATCGTCGTCAGCACAATGTATCAGATTGCCGCGAATGCTCATGCGATTTTTACGTTAGTCTCTTGCTCGACACATTCAGTCATCACCCAGAATTTTATAACATATATCATAGATAATCCTTACAGCTCCTGCAAGGTTAGCTACCGATTGGGACCAGTTAACACGCACCATCGTTGCGGTATCTGCGATCTTTTGTTTCGACTATTGTTTGCCGACCAGTTCGCACATCATCCTTCAAACTGTCTCTCCCCTCTACAAAAGGTTTGTACCTCCTGAACATCATTGCGGCCCATGGCTTCATCGCCGTACACTTGTTTAATCATCTGAAAGGCTTCACTAGTTGATTTGCCTAATTTTTGGCAGAACTTCTCGTTCGTCCATTGCTCAAACTGCGACATTCTCGAGTTCCGACGCTCGCATTCAGCTCAGTCAGAGGCTGTAGTTCTGTTTACGCACGGAACTAACTCTCGATGGAACGAGAGAGGAACTTTAAGACATCATCAAGTTCACAATCTATGCGCTGCTGTGTACACTAGCGACACTATGCGTTGAGTACACGAACTTAATGACTCTAGGGGTATTATACAAGATGAAACCGGAAAATTCGGTTAATCATCCGTTAATGTAATAATGGGAAATGTCCGATTCGTGGCGACATTCGCAAGGCGTTTTTCTGTATCTCAGCTAACAAATGCAAAACTTGCCTTCACCATTGTTGACAGGCGTACGTTCACGGGGCAGTGTTAAGAGCTTACGTTCATGCGGAGGTGTTTAGAGTGCAGTGCGTTTATAATGGAGCAGAGAGTAAATGTGAAATTCTGTTTTAAATTGGGTAAAATTGCAAAGAAAACCCACGAAATGTTAAAGACAGTGTACGATGAAGACGCCGTGACTCGAAAATGTGTGTATGAGTGGTTTAAGCGTTTCCGTGAGGGACGAGAAACCCTCGAAGATGAACCACAAATTGCAAGGCCGACCACCAGCACTCCCCACAATATCTAATATGTTCATGAAAACAACAATGAAAGGACACAGATTTCTCGACGATCCGGATATTCAATCGGCTGTGACGTGGGAACTTCAAACCGTACCGAAACAGGATTTTTCTAATGCCAGTTGTACGAACATGTCAAAAGTGTATTGTGGCCATGGGGAATTTGAAGCCCAATAAAGTATCTCTGAAATATCTGTCTTTGTTTTCTTTTCCGAATCATTTACCGAACTTTCCGGTCTCACCTTGTAAAGCTATGCAATTGTGAAGTTTACAAATATTGATAGAAAGTAACATCATTAATAATTATAAAAGGATGATTTCTTTTTGTATTCCTAACGACCATGACTAAATCAATAATAATAACAATAGTAAATTATATTTGACAATTTCAAGGAGACTGAATCTTCTTTGTAAAAGTAATGATTTTTTTATTCGATTTACACTGTTTAAATTTAACGCAACTTGAGGTCAAAGCTTTTTTTTTCTTTCTCGGTGAAATATAGCCATCATCTTAGCAAATCTTTTGTGATAAGGAAAGGTTCAACTTCATCGCATTTAAAACTTCTCTAACTGCATGGAGTAGGGGGAGAAGGAGGAGAGAAAAAAAAACCCACACACACACACTCTCACTCAGTCTTCAATGAAAAGGAAATGGAATGCAGGAGGGGGAAAAAGCCAAAGCCAGGAAGCAGAGGTTGAATGGCCTCTCTACAAAAGATGGAACAAATGAAGACAACAGCGTTACAATCTAGCAAAAAGATAATTCAACAGAACCCAACGGAAAAAGGCAGGGAAAAACGCACAGAAAGTTTGAGAATAAAAAAAAAGTTGCAAAGCTGAGGGGAAAGATAAAAAATCACAAGATAATCTAGGATGGGTTAAAAAAAAAGACCTTAACTGATGAGAAACGCGGTATTATGAGATTTGCGAAGAAGGCATTCAATTACGAAAAATAGCGAAACGCCGTGAAATTTAAAAGAGAATCGTAATGTGTTCTTAAATTGTGATTTACCTAAGTCACTTAAAGTTTTTTTTTAAGACCTGCGAAGCATTTTCATTTTTTCTGTAGATTAAAGAAAAATAATTTTACCATTTTTAGTTCTTTAATATCAAGGAGAAGTACTATATTCTGCAATGATTTAATCTATTTCTTTATAGCTATCAATAACTGAAGACATTACAGGAGATTATCTTTCCGCAAATTACATCTTATTTTCACCCTATGTGGTGAATAGATATTGCACGAATATAATAAAAGGAAACCTTTTTCGTCCTCTCGGAGGATTTTCAAAATGATCTTTCTACTCTCATGACTTCTATGAATTTAAACTGAGGATGACAGCTTAATGCCGCATGAGAATTTTCAAGTCAGAACCATCTAAAAGCTGAGATTTTGAAAATTTAAAGATTGAATTAAATTCATTTTCTCATTCTTGGATACATCTTTCACTTAAGTAGCGTCTAATGTTAATATGTTTAATAAATATTTACTGAAATATATGTTTATGCCCGTAAATGTATATGCGTTTGATAGGGTACATGCTGTATGTCAGTATTTTTTCCATATTCGTGCATTTATTGTGAGATTTATTTTGATAAATTTTATAAATTGGATATAAAACATTTTAATCTCTGCAATTAGTTCTTGGTTTTAACCACACGCTTCATTTAAAAATTCTACATATATAAAAGTTTAAAAATCAAATTATAAATAAACAAGAAATTAATCCCCTCGAAGAGGGTATAGGAAAGTAGCGGAAGCCCTGAGTTCATCTTTTTTTCTCCCCCCCCCCCATGTTTTTTAATCAAAAATTGATTTTCTCGAACGTAGTATTTACAAAATATAAAAGGCCTCTATCCATAGTTCAAGGACCAAGTGTCTGCCACTCCCGCAACTACGACCTCAATTTGGCCCAAACTTCAATGTAATGTAGATCTTGCCCAGAAGAATCTGCATACCGAATTTCACTCCTTTACACACGTACATAACCACGTAGTTCTTTTGTCCCCTCTAACTCTCACCCGCGTAACTCCGACCCCAGTATACTAATTAAAGGAAAACTGAAAACACTAATCCACATGATAATTTTTATTTCAGGATGAAGGAAATTTGGTTTCCGAAATGTACATCCGAGTCAATAAAAATTATCATGTGGATTAGTGTTTTCAGTGTTCCTTTAATGGGGAAGGCCGCCGAAATTTATCCCGCCAGATGGCATGTGTGTTCTATCAATCATTCGCGTGTAAGCACCATAATGGCTGGCTATCGGTGGTGGTCCGTTAAGGCGCTAAAAATAGAATTATCACGCCGACACGCATCAACAAGAGGACGTAAAATTGATTTAGTAGAAAGGTAGATCATGATTTATTCAATCTTAAGACCACTTTTATAATTCTGCACTGTATTTGACTTCTGTCTGCTGCCATATTCTTTGCGTTTCATTAACGTAAGAAACAATTGATTTTAGGCATTATTAAATGAGAGAGTGTCGCGTCAATCTGATGAGCGATCGGGAGACAACGCCCCTTCCGATCGCCAAGTGCGTCGAGCGAAAATGAAAACAAAGACGTCATCGGCATCATCAGATTGGAAGCAATCGGAGAAGCGATCGAGAACAGCTCACCCCGACAACAAAAATAGTTCCCCCCTCCCCTCATTGGTTAAGCAAATTAATCGACGAAAGAGGCGGAGTTCGGGGGATATAAAAAAGGAGGAAAACGCTAGTAAAGGGGCAGATTTGGATTTCTCTGACATTTTCGGAACAAAGACGCAGCCAGTGCCTCTACCAATTTTCATGGAAGTTCTACCCACAAGGAACTTTTGTTACAGGACTTAGCCGCCCAGACGGATGGAAACGAAGCTGGACTTGACGATAGGCAAGTGTCCTTTTGTAATGAGAACTTAGAATCCAGTTTGAACTTTGATAATTTTCGAATGTTAGCCACATCAGCTACGCCTATCAAATCCAACGGAGACAAAATTCCCGCACTCACCGAGAGCTCGAGCCCGGCATCCACGACGGAAGAAGCCACCGCTTCTTCAAGATCTTCGGCCCGAGGGACAGGTCAGCTCTACGAGGTTCGACAAGGGATTACTCCGATCACAGTATCCATCCCGCTTTTGACGATATCCACCGGACAAGACACCGACTCCTCAGCGTCTTCCGTGCGTATCGCTAATAATATCCGAAGCGCGCGGGCCCGTTTGCGTGTTAGGGATAGCGCGCGAGGGGACTGCTTGTGTTCGACAAATCCTAATGGTGCCATTTTCCGATATCTCAAAGAACTTTAGTTTCATATAATCATTTGACTAATCATGTTTATGCATTTAAGCCAGTATACCTCTGCTGTCTAATCTGTTTTGCTTTGTTCCGACACAGAATTCACCAAAGCCAGAACTACGAGGTTGGATTGGTCCTCGACTTGCCTACAGCCCTGCCACGACTGGTATTTGTGTCAGCCGGCCTTAAACAAGAAGTGAATTCAAGATACGACTGGACTTAACTAATATTTGTGATTCCGATTATGACCTTGCTATTTTTGTTTGTTCAAACTTTACAATTCAAGTCGAATTAAAATTTTGTTTCTATTACGTAAACGTCTGCTCCTCTCTCTGTCTGTACGTGACAGACAGTTTCAAACCTTTTAAATGAAGAACACTTGGACCTAAAATGTCCAATCCATCATAAAATGTTTGTAATTTTCAAATCCTGTGTAGTAATGAATCATTTGTCGGAGAGCTTCAAGCGATTCCATTGTTAACCTGTTTCATCAGCTGATACTGAACTTCAAAGTCTTGAGTAGCCCAATAGTCAGGATTAGGTTCTTCGCTTACTTGGTTCAGTTCTACTGTTCGGGTTGTAATTTAAGCAACAACATCTTCTAAGCTCGATAAGTTATTATCTTCTCCAGGTTTCATTCTTTCTAGTTCTTCCAAAGCTTTCGCATTCTCCCTCCGAGCTGATCGAAACTCACGAGCTGTGGGTGTCTGATCACTTCCATTAGTTTCCTCACGAAACGCAAAAATCGAAGGAACTGTATTCTTCTTCAAACGCTTTCTTTCTCTTGTAAAATTTTCATTAATTTATAATAAAGTAAATCTGTTATAAATGAAACTTTCATCTAACTGACAGATACAGTACATACCTAGGAGTCCTGCTGGACAATAATCGTCAGGGGTAAAGTGATTATAGCAAACTAACGATGTTTTAGAATTTTTCCATAATTATTTTGAACGCTTATCAGCACGGCGAATTGCAATTCTCCATTTTAATGCCATTTCTTTATCTTTTGGGAATCTATGCCCCCCCCCCCCCAATTCGATTTTTACAAAACGGTACGCAACAAAACCCCGTCATTTTACGCGTTGATTAAGGATGAAAAAGCCTTTATACTGCAACTGGAAGAGTGAATGAAACACTACCGCCACTGTAGTGGTCAACGTAAGAAGCGTTTCGCGGCCTTCCCCATTAGTATATTGGTGTCCAGTTTCTGGCTTTTATTGTTTAAATCCGACCCCAGTATACCAATCAAACCAAACTAAGTAGTGAAGTAGGATATGCCTATGGTAAGCTACATTAACCTAACCCAGATCACACCTGCTTGTACTGACAGATCTATTTTCCCAAAGCTGGTGGTGGACACGCTTAAAACGTTTGTTGTCTGGTCGGGAATCGTTCCCTGTACAGTCTCTGAGCAGCTAGTCACTTTCCGTTCGCTGCTTCATACGTCATATGGATATTTGCAAGTTCTGCGTTTGTAAAGCGATGCATGCTATTGTAAATCCCAGCGTGGAAATGACGCCTTTACTCTCAGACGCCATCGACTGCTGCGCTTAAACACGTCATTTCCGGATACACATTCTATGATGGAAAATGCTTATTTTGATATTTTTATAAAAATAATTTCAATTGTTCTGCACTTGATAATTTCTAGAAAGAGTTATTCCGCTGCAATCGGGACTCTAGTTGGCTGTTTTCAAGCAAATATAGACGTAATTTCCGTACTCTCGAAAGCTGATACTATTCTTTCGTCGTTACCTTTAAGAAGGCTTGATTGTGAATTTCTGTTGGGCGTCGTTAATAAAGACATTTTTTGTGAATCCGGGCCGTAGTTTCTCTAATGGAATTATGTCGGAATTATCAGTCAACTTGGAAAAAAGCCATAATCTCTGCTATCGTTTTAAAAAGCCACACTCACGGCCAAAACATATGATTTTTTACATTACACTGTGTGATTCGTGATGAAAGGCATAATCTGTATATCTGTGTATTGGTCTACATTTTCCATTTAAATACAGTCGCACCTCGTTGATACGTATTTTAAGAGATCGAGCAAAAGTACGTATTATCCGGATATGAAAGACGATTCGCTGAAAATCCCATTGGTGTTATGAAATAAGCTTGAGGCTACTGTATGTTACATATAATTTTCAATCATTTATTTATTTATTTTAGGGGAGAAAACTCCATTATCGAAATCTGTCTACATGAACGTATATAATTGTTAGAAATTACATTCCTCAGAGTACTAGGCAACTGTAAAAGTTTAGATAGAATATTATTATGCTCAAATGCTATGCGATTTTGCGAATACTGAGAACATTGCGAATTCTGATCAATGCATCGAAACCGAGAACAATCCAGAATTCGCGATTATACAATAACATGTGTTTTGTTGGAACGAATCAGAATTAATGGAATCGTTGCATGACATGTGTTTAGATAATGAAAAAAAAAATCACTGTTTATTTTACAATAAACATCTCAAATAATTAACTTTTTTGGAATGAATATCGTATTTTTGAGACAAAAAATTACGTATTTTCCGGGATTTGAGAGAAAACATATCGTAATAAACTGTTTTATAGGAGACAGAACCATTTATTACAAAGGGACAGAACCACGGGGAAAATACGTATAAAGCGGGATTACATATTAAGTGGTGTTGTATTAACGAGGCTCGGCGGTAAAATTTTAATTAAGGTGTAAATAAAAAGATAGCAAACATGAATCATATGTAATGATAACGATTGTAATATTCCAAAGTAATAATCGTAACAATTGAAAATGTCAAAAATTTAGTTATTTGGTCACGAAAGATACTAGGCGAGATAGAATAACGAGATTACAATTTAAAACACTAGAACACTAAATTTTCTTTAAAATAAACCACTTTTGACACCACTCGTATATGCGCGTTCCTTCATTATTGAAAGCATACACAAATTATTGGACCGGCCATCACCTTTAGAACATAAATCAAAGCCCGTTTGCGGGAAAGGCCATACTACGCAAAATGTTATCATTGACGGCACCATTATCCGGAAAATTTGGATAAAGTACATGTATTACATCTATGGTCAACATTGATGATGCCCTGAGGAAATAGAAACAGACAGGAATGGGAATAGGAACCCTGAAGTTGGACGTTCCACAAACTTCCCCAAAGAGACAGACGTCTGTTGAAGCGCGTGTGGCGTAAAATACAAAACACGCTCCACATCATAAATATTGAATTCCATTAAGTAACAGGGCTCTCGGTGCATGACAATATTCTGCAGAAGGAACAGCGTGCTCTTGGGCATGAACGCGCGGCTAAAGCAAATATCTCACCATCCAATAAAGCAGCCAGATTAAAGTGGTTTTGGAACGTCGGAACAACACATTACAGCAATGAAGAAGAGTTATTATGGATTAAAGGTTCCCCTTTCAACTCTTTTTCATTGAATGTATCTTTCCCATGACACTCATATTTTTTAATAGTTTATTATATAAAAAAATGTGTAAAATATAATTTATAACATTGGAATGAATCGTCAGTATATATTAACTGGAAGAAAACTTCAAAGTTAATTTGAGTCCTTTCCCGGTGATTGTGGAGCATTGGGGTGTTTCTCGTGTTTATCTTGGATCCATTTTTTGATCCTTCCATCTGATCCGTGATACGAGGAACTCTGATGCCCGGTAATATATGAAGCAGCTGAACATCACTTTTTCCCAGTGAGTACGTCATTCATGAATAGGAAAACTGGTATTCGGTTGATTCATCTATTATTTGCTTATAAAGGAAGGAAAATTCTCTAACCATAAAAAATCAATCACAAACAGATAAGGTTTTCTTTTTTCTTGTAGTCTTTACATGAACATTTTGGACAACTAGGCACTTCCTATTCTTTGGTAGTTTATAGAAAAGGAGGACTGTTTTTTTTCCAAACGATAATGCACCATATCATCTTTACACCTTTGCCAGGGACAGGCACATACGTACGGTTTTCCCCTCCCCCATCGAAATTTTGGACGAAAAATAACGGTCAGGCAGCCAATCTGATATAGTTGCTACCCGTCCAACTGAAGAGTCAACGTGGGATTTATCGTAATATTGCTGAAAGCTAATTAGGAAGATAACTAAGGTAATTTCAGTTCGATGTGTATCGTAGAAATGTTACGCAACGTATAAAGGTTCACTTTTTCTAAACTCTTTATTGATCCATTAGATACTATCAAGAAAGAGTTTCGAAAATGTTTTTGGATGGTTTTCTAGATCTGGTCACATTTTGCTTAATGTTTTCCGCATTCTACAATCGTTCCCAATTCAAGTTTTATTGCCTCTGCTGGTAGTAGGCTAAAGCACAAATCCCGTACAGCATTGGTTTATTACGACTGACTGCCTTAGAACTTATAGGAATACTGAAGTTCTAACCCCCTTAAGGATTAACGGTGTGGTCTGTTGGACATGTTCATAAAGCAACAATTTTATTGTACACTGTAATTTGTCTATATATTTGTTTAGTGAGACTTCATCTAAAAATTAATATGAAAATCTTTAGTACTTTAATTAACTACAAGCTTCGAAATAAAATCAAAACGACAGAAGAATATCAACAACACTCACATCTGTACAAATATAACCATAAATCCCCACTTGAGAGTTAAGGGTATTTTCTTGCTATTAAATATCGATTTACTGTTAAATTTATTTTGGTGAATACACGAATTATTAAAAACGCAGTACAGTTCAGCTCGATAAGAATAATAGTACAGTACACCGAGCTGTTCATTAAATGTTTTAAGTATCTTCCAATAACACACTAAAAAGCTCTTAATATCAGTTCCTACCTTCTATCGCTCTTCTAAGTTCTTTCGAGTGGAAGTTATCCAACGCTTATAATTACATCACAGCGTCAACAGTTCTTTTGAAGATGCAGGGCCATTACCAGTCTTTCAAAACCCACCATGGTTTACTTTAGTCGCTATGCCTTTCTTGGGACCATTCTTATTGTAAGCCTTCTCTCGTTGCGCTGATTCTACTGTTAAAAAGGTGATTGTGGGCACTCAGTGAGAAAGCTCGTGACAAGATTTTTCTCTCGCTCTCACTTCTCGTTTCTCGATCGTTTTCCTCTCCAGTGGATTTTTCCACGTTTCTCAACTCACCCTCCGCCTTTAATGTCTTGATCCAGTCTCAAAACTATCTCTCTCTCCACTTCTGTTGTCGGGTTGATTCGACTATTTTTTGAATTTTGTTGTAGAGTTATATTTTTGCTATCAGTGACTAATAAAAATTCATAATGAAACTCTATCCCGAATATAAAAAAAATATATTCGGGATGAACCATCGAAAAACCATTTAACGCGGTGAACGAATATAGATAAAATATGAAAAATTATTTTCATGTCTATTATTAAAATTATTATTTGAGGTCTTTACGAATATCCTGAACATAGAATTTCTTAACTCTGTTTTCTTGCGAAGTGATTTCATTAAATTATGAAATTTAATGATCAATTACAATAATAGTTAATTGTGATATTTTCGTTTTGAAGATTTTATAATTCTTCTACATTCGAATTTTTATGCGGACATTCAAGGTTTTAAGATTAGGCAATGGCGGTCTATAAAATTTCATCATTTACCTGTCCCGCAAGTAAAAATCAAAAGGAGTAAGATCTGGGTAGCAATGAGGCTATGTTGTAGTGATCCCGTGACCCAACTCATTGTTCTTCCAGTATCAAGTTTAGAGATTAAATTATTGCACTGAGAAAAAGTGGTGTCGTGATAATTAAATTATTTTATTTCAGCGGGCAAAACCCCTTTTCCTAATGTCAGTTAGCAGTCGTTTAATCGACTTCCCAAATTTACATACAGTGTGTTTAAAAATGATTGGAGCGGAACATAGTATGTATGTTAAACTAATACAGGTTAGGGTTAGTTATTTCTGGATTTAGAGTCATGGAATCTTTCCTACTTTTCAGAAGCTTATATTTTTACGGTGAAGATTGTCGACAATTCTATCGGAAAAGCCATTTCACTTTGCCATCGATTTAATGGTACTCAGTTTAACTCTATACCTCTGGTACTTGATAAAGGAACAATAATAAGACCGTGGATCAAATTTCATAGCATCAAATTTACATATTAAATTGAAAGCAATGACCACCTTCCTTTTCTAGGTTTAAGTATTTTAGGGTTCATAAAGTTAGAATTCGACATTTATCGAAACCCACTAATATTAACCGATATACAGTTAATGACGATTCAGTTAGTTGTATAAACCATAAACATGCTACTTTTCGTAATGTGATCCTTTCTATGATCTGCTATGCTATTAAGGATTCCACGATTCTTAGGTCTCTGACTTAAAGAAACAAATCAAACAGATTTGAGAGCATTTAAATCCAGAAAAGTGATTCTAATAAGTTATTAAATGCTGACAAAGGACCAATTCCATGTTTTATATGACATATTAATTAGGAATTCTTAAAATTATCGCTTGTTGTGTTCTTATTAGCCTTTTTCACGTTGACGAGACTTGAGAAATGGCGGCGTCCTAGACAGATTGAAAACAAGGCTGAGGGGTTAAATTCACACACGGGAAAGCACTGTATGTGTTGATTTATAGATTAACAAAGAAACAACTGCTTTTCACTGCATTTTAACTCAAAATATTTCACTCGATGGATTAAGATTATATAAAAAGGGGGCTATTCCAAGTAAATTTGCAATGAATAAAACCTGTGTTGCGAAATGGCCAAAACGAATAATTAAGACTAAATAAATATTGATGAAAAATAGGAAAGAAAATTCCGCAGCTTGGATTCGAAACAGGAACCTTTGGCTTAGACCGCCAAAGCGCAAACCAATTGCCACACTGCGGCCATGAAAGCGAAATGCTATTTACATGACCTTAGGGCTTGGTTGGAGCAGTTACCTAGTCCGCAGGCCGGGACTATCTTTCCTAAGGCGTAAAATTCATTAAAGAATAAGTCATAAGATGTCCAGTGAGGGTTTTATTATACGCCAAACTCAGCTGTTCAAATTACTGATGAAAATTAGGAAAGAAAATTCCGTAGCCTGATTCGAATCCAGGCTGCAGAATTTTCTTTCCTATTTTTCATCAATAATTTGAACAGCTAAGGTTGGCATACAATAAAACCCTCACTGGACATCTTATGATTTATTCTTTAAATAAATATTACCTCAAAAAAAACTCATATTTTTATTTCAAAAATTATACTTATTATTTCGTTAATTAATATTAAAATTTGATATACGGTAAATTATACTGAATACAGGATGAGTCAAAAGTCGTTGGACACCTTCCCATGTTGGATACCAATGTAGTTACGCAAATTCCAATACAGGGAATAAATAGGAACTTGAGGATGCTCTATCTGATGGAGCAGCTTTCATCATCTCAAATATGCAAATAAGGGCACATCCAAATTCTATCTCGAAAAATAGCTTTAATCACAATAATGAAATTATAATTTAAACACAATATTATAACAAAGCGGCGATAATCGAGAAGTGACTTTGCATGTGTTCCGAGGGAAAACGCGAGCACGATAATCACGGAGTTTCATAAATTATCAGTAGCAACAACAAAACATAAACTAAACAAACAACAAACAGAGATGGTTTGGAAGGTTCAGAAAATCAGACAAACATGGCCACCAAATCTAAAAGCTCAATATAACTTCAATATAATAAAAAACCAGCTAACCAAGCTAATTGATCCCAGGGGATTCACATTTATATAATCAAATAATAAATCAGAAATCTAGATGGCCATAAAACAACGCATAATATAACATCCATATATTAGTACAACTATAGTTATTTGTAACAGCAAGAAATAGCAAAATTTATAACATTAGGTAATATACAAGACACACTAAGTTTTAGCTGTGTACGAAACACTGAATAATAAGTGAGGGAACGGATTTCCAAGGCGAGCCATGCTCAGCATTTAATGCCAATGCCTGGGGGAGGCCATGGCCTGGTGGGCTTTCACTGAACACAACTGTGAAGTTAAGCTACATCAGGCACGGCTAGTCACTGGATGGGTGACCATCCGTGATAGACCATCTTCAACCCCCCCGGCTGCTGCGACCATCATACAGCAGTCGTAAATCCAGGTCCATCCAGGGACCCAACTCGTCGGCCTCTGGCCATACAGGCCCTGGATGGACGTAATGGATCCCGAATCGTAAATTAAATTATTATTATTAATTATTATTATTATTATTATTATTATTATTATTATTATTATTATTACAACGTCGACAATAATTTGACTTTGAAAATGGTAAGCATAATTCGTTGGCAGATCTCGTTCTAAAATTATTGTGGTGAATACTGCCAATGTAGTTTCAAAATTTTGAATATGAAGGTACAGGCTTGGATAGAAGATATTTGATATATAGTAGGGATGCATAGTATAGCGAAATAATGAGACACTATAGATGGATAGATTTAGATAAACCAAGGTAGGTACGAAGGAACCATTTCTGAAATTTATAAATACGGGATAAATTCAAACAAGTGGTATATTCCCAGAAAATTACACAATAACAGTGAGGAGTGTATCCATGAACGATAAAGTAACAAAAGAATATTTGGGAGCAAATAGCGTAGTCTGGAGATCATTCCTTGTTTACGGTTAAGTTTAACTAATAGGGTATTAATATGTTGGTCCCAAGTAAGGTCATGGGTAATAAGAAGTCCAAGATATTTAAAAGATGCAACTGTAGATATACGACGGTCGTCATAATAAAGCAATAAGGTATTAGATATATTACGTTTATTACGCTGATAAAACATCATTACATTACTTTCTGTATATTTACGTTGAGAAAGTTCTTCATATTCCAAAAAGGGTTTGTAAAAAAAGTATCGGGAACAATTTTTTCCTGACGTGACTGTAGTTCGCAACGCGCTCGCATTGAGCGTGCTCGATGGTGTGGGGTCTGACCAACGAGATAGAATACATAGAGAGGCTGTCCCATTGGATACAGCGCCCTTTGCGGAGACTAGCAGCAAACTCGATCGCCATGTTTTCTTTAGTAAAGCGAAGTCAGTTACGTGTTGGATCAGATAGCTTTACCTGGGTTTCTAGAGACAAAAAGTCGTGGTTTTATTTGAGTTTTGTAAAGGATTTTTTTTTCTTTTTTCTTTTATAATAGAACGTGAACATGCCTGCAGTTTGTTCAGAGTACAACTGTAGTAATCGAAGCGATAAAACAATATTTATTTCAGATTACAAATTAGTTATATTAATGTAGGTATTTCGTACCCTTCATTTCTTTCGTATGTAGGGATCCTCGATTAGGCAAAGCCTATCATGGAAATTTAAATTGCTAAAATAAACCTCAGGTAATGGTAAATTGCGCCCGGGGCATGATGATTATTCTTTCACCCCGTCTTCTCATAGTTGGTCTTCGCGGCGTCCCCCCCCCCCCCCCCCGCCCCCCTCGCTAGCCAGTATTTTTACCTGCAGGATACAGTGATATAAATGTAGAATGAATCACTTGTGTAAATCAAAGTCTTTTGAAAATTATCAGGCAAATGTATATAAGACTCGTTATATAAAAGGTTCAAAAGGCTGATTCTATTAAAAAAATAAAAAATAAAAAAATAAAAACGTTAAAATATGAAGTGTTAATTGTACATTTAAAAAATATTTGTCACACACAATCCTTTAATTTAGTGTTCCTTGGTTCCTTTCACAATGCACTTGAGTCAAACTTCCGCGGCAGACTTAAATTATCAAACTTTTAGGATTTTGTTATTACCACAAACAAAATAAAATTTATTATAATTTGAAATAAAAAGATTATTATATTTCTTAAAAGGTTTTAATTTGATTTTCTGTCAATAAAAATATTTTGCGGAACCCCCAAAGTTTGAAAATCGCTCCTTTAGACATGGGCTCCACTACTACGCTCATAGGAAACCATGCTTTAGTTACAGGTCTGCCATGCCGATTATACTAAGAAAAAATGGCGGACGGACTTTCAATTGGTTTCAAATATGGCGGCTGTACAGCCACTCTATGTATTCTATCTCGTTGGGTCTGACCTTCAAAACGCGCCAAGCGTTAGTCGCCTGCGAGCGTTTGTTCAGGCTAGATCGAAGTTTTAGTAGACCCTTGTCGAGTGACTCGGTACAAGCTCAAAATGCAGCGAAAGATTGAACAGCGGTACGCCATCAAATTTTGTGTTGGACTGGGGAAATCGGGTACGGAGACGTTGGGCATGATTCGTCATGTGTTCAAGGATGAAAGCATGTCACAAACTGCAGTTTTTAAGTGACACAAGCTCTTCAAAGAACCGACGATAACGTGCAACGTGTGCGTGAAGTGCTGAATTCAGACCGCCGGTTAAATGTACGCATGATCGCAGATCGAATTGGCATTGATAAAATGATAGTGCATACCATTATCACTGAAAATTTAGCGATGCGGAAGATCTGCGCCAAACTCGTCCCGAAGGTGACCGACTATCTGACGCAAAACGGCGTCGCGACGATTCCCCAACCCCATTACAGTCCCGACTTGGCCCCAGCAGACTTTTTCCTATTCTCAAAAGTGAAACCTCCCTTAAAGGACACCACCATGAGCAGCGGAAATAAAAAAAAAACCATGAGCAGCATGCGCAGTGGAAATAAAAGTCCCAACAGAAGCACTACCAAAGAATATGAAAGTAAATTAAATACTTCCACTGCCATAGACAACATTAACTTTTAGTGGCAACGGTAGTATTTATTTCAAAAACCGAGTCTTCCTATGGAAACAACAATTTTAATAAGGATTCCAAGTGATACTGGATCGAATTTCAATCTCCGGAGGATGTAAATATGAAAAGATCCTGGGTGAAATGGTGGATACGGTCAACAATACGGCGATCTTTTTAAATTCTAAACGTGTGAGCAAACTACAGTTTTTACAGGCTCAAACACATCTACACGGAAACTACGTGCACAAGTTTCATCCGACAAAAAATGCGTACGATGCGTACGACGCGTGCGACAAGATTAGATACACTTGCACAGAACTGATCTGACTGAACGTGCTTATAACACCGGAAGCTAACTACTTTTCTGTGAAAAGAAATGGATGCCAATGCTTTGAAGAGGCGAGAATTACTGTTAAAGCAGCAGAGAATATTATTATTATTGATATTTCTACACTGCTATAATTAACTCTTCTTTGAAGGTTCTTAGTTCATGTTCAGCTCTCGCTTCGACTGAATAGGCCTCCATTTTTTTAATTTGTTGTTACCGAAACTCGGAAGTGAAGCAAATGATGACGTAGCAGCAGCGAGCAATGTGATTGGTTGTTCGTTTGCTTCGAGTGGAAGAAAGTCGGACGAGCTCAAAGTCAAGTGTACTATGTCAACACAGAAAGCTTTATTTTATTTTTTTTATATGTAAGTCCTAATTTATGTATTTCGAGTTTACGTCAATCAAAAACATCTGTACGCAGGTAAAAAAAAAAAAAAAAAAAAAAAAAAAGCCAGAAAATTTATTTTGGCATCTAAAAGTTCTCAATAATACCCCCTTTCAATCTACAGTCAACAACTCTGCTTAATAGATATTTCTGAAATTTTACTTGAGGCTCGGGAAAAAACTTCGCTTTTTAAGCTGCATTTAGAGTATAGTCAGGGAACAAAAATAGAGTGTGTAGGCGACAAAGTAATATGATTTTATACCAAGACTGCTGGACGAAGTATCATGTTTTGTGGTGTGGCAATGCACTGCGAAACCAGTCTTGCGTGCACCATTTCTTTGGATGTTTACGCCTGATTTCATCCTCAAGGGAACGTGAAATCTATATGCATTAAGGCTAATTTACTGTTCAACTAGCAAGAACAAGCTCTTTATAAAATGTCCAATCAATGACAACAACAAAAAACAGATTATCATGTGGCCTAATTTATATAATTTCTTTGGTCTTAATACATTTAAGCTAAATTGATTAATGTTTGGTTTCCAGCTCATCAACTTTGCATAATGATCTTGGCTAGGAAGTTTCTTCCAATTTTGAGCCTTGGCTGAAGGTCACATGAGACGCGGTGAATCCGTTTTACTCTCGTCTTTTAAAGTCTGCCATCATAGAATTTCAAGGGAATCGTGGGATACTGCTAATAATAGCTCACAAAAGGATACGGTAATATAAAGCGTGCCAACTCGGCTTCGAGAGACAAGGAAGGCTACCCTATGACAAGTTCCCTGTCTGCAAAATGAGGTCGATTCATGAGTTGTTTGATAAGTGTTCTGCACAAAGATCTGGTCTCACTAAATTGAATACTTTTTTGAATGAATTGGGGCTCATCACTTTATTAAACTACTATACCTTGGAACTCTAACTCTAAACTGGGCCACAACAGCAACATTCATTATTGATACAGCTGACAAATGCTGATATGGGGAATGGAAAAATGGCAGAATCTACAGAAAGCCTTTCCAAAATATTGAAGACTGATAGCGGCAGAGTACGGATCAACCCGCTATTCGGTCCATTCTGATTAGAAAGAATAGCAGATATGCAACTGCCCTGATTCTTTTAATAGATAATGTTTGCATACTTTTTTAATACATTCTAAAAATAAAAATGTCACCGCTTTTGTTTATGTAGCCTACGTGTCCTTTTCCTTTCGTACATATCTATGAAGCAACTTTTCAAGAATATTAAAAAAAAAATTCTTCTGTAAGCTAAAATCCACTCAAATCTGCTAATCAAAAATGAGCTCAAAATAAAATAGGCAACTATGACTACGTTTACATGCATAGTTTAATGCGCATTATCAAACTCCTGCGTAAGATAATTCGCTTTAAATTATCTTGTAAACCGTTTGCTTCGCTAAAGATACTCTTCAAGATACTATGTTTGAAAGAGGTGGATTAATTTGTTTGATGCGCACTTAAATGATCATGTAAACGATCTGTGAACTAACGCATGCGCAGTATAATAGATTGAGTTTCCGTCTTAGCGGGAAGAAAACCAAATCCAAACCAAAATGGCTGGTGTGTGGTGGAGCGATGAGGAAACGGAGACAATGCTGACAATAATGGATGAACAGAACATAATATCTATTCATGATGGAAAAAAGCAAAGAATTCTGACGTTTTTAAGAATATTCAGGCAGAAATGGAGCGACGAGGGATGGAAAAGACACGGGAACAGATACGTATCCGATGGAAGTTTTTAAAAAGTGAAACCGGAAATGAGTGAAGGCTTGGAATAAATGCGGATTTAAAATTTACTTCGAATTAAATATGAAACTAGATAATTCGCACTAAATTTTACATGTAAATAAGTTAAAAATTTTGATTCGCAATTAGATGCTGCGCACTATATTATGCATGTAAACGTAGTCAATGTTCAAGGAAAACTTCTTATCTGATGAACTTATTTTTAGAGTTTTAGCATCATATGTAATATGATAAAAACCACAGGGTGCTCATGACCTATTCAAGGATGGCGCCACCGTTCCGCCATCTTGCCACTGGCAAAAGCTTAGTAAGGCTGCATTATCTGTATTGAGTTTTCTAAGCATCAAGCTGCTTCATAGTTATTTATTCACCTGGAGAACTTGTACTAAATTTAGATATGTATAACATAATGAATACTGTGGCATTATAGGTCTGACTACTGTTACTCTTATTTAAATAATTATCTTTCAAAAACAAAAATATCACGTGCAAGTTATGTTTAACAATTGGATTGATCAGCTAACCAATTCTAGCAGTATCCAGGGTGATTACAAAAGAACTTCACACTTTTAAAAATTTATTACATCAAAGCTATTCAGAATATAGACACACCATATACGGATTCTTAAAGAAAAACTCTTGAAGTTTATTGTGACACAGTTAAAGATGTTCAATATGCCCCCCTGTCGTGACACGGCATACATCAATGCGGTAGTCGAATTCGTCCCATACCCGCATTAACATGTCTCCATCAATCCCACGTATCGCTACCGTAATGCGTTCTTTCAGCTCGTCTAGGTCACGGGGAAGGGGTAGGGTGAAGACCTTGTCCTTTACACACACCCATAAAAAGAAATCACAAGGTGTGAGGTCGGGGCTCCGCGGTGGCCACTTTGCAAGTTCCAGGTTATTGTTTGCTCGACCAATCCACCAATGTGATTTCTTTTTATAGGGGTGTGTAAAGGACAAGGTCTTCACCCTACCCCTTCCCCGTGACCTAGACGAGCTGAAAGAACGCATTACGGTAGCGATACGTGGGATTGATGGAGACATGTTAATGCGGGTATGGGACGAATTCGACTACCGCATTGATGTATGCCGTGTCACGACAGGGGGGCATATTGAACATCTTTAACTGTGTCACAATAAACTTCAAGAGTTTTTCTTTAAGAATCCGTATGTGGTGTGTCTATATTCTGAATAGCTTGGATGTAATAAATTTTTAAAAGTGTGAAGTTCTTTTGTAATCACCTTGTATAAAGCTGATATAAAGTACGATTTTCAGTTCTAGATAGAGAATTTTCCACTCAAAGTTCTTTACACAATTGAATAGTTTATTGCAGTTAGCAGCAATAACATTATACAAAGTATTACATTTGTTATTTACTCATGTATCGATAGGAAGAATAGCATTAGAAATATGCAATTTAGAAACAATCTACTTACTGGTGAAAATAATCCCGACCAAATTTTTATCCTGGCGGTTAGTACAATCGTGTGCCGAACACGACACAGGCATTTCAGTCATTTATTCCAATAATTTTACACATTTCTTCTCGCTGGTATGTGGCTGCAATGCGTCCAATGCTTTTTTTCTGCCTGTGGCAAGATGGCTGCTGAGTAACTTCCGGTTTCTGCTCAGTAAGTGGCGTTTTCCTATGGCCATGAGCGCTCTAGCTTGCTAATCTTCCCTACTCTGAGGATAAAAACCCTATTAACGACGATACAGGTGTATGTTACAGCCATAACTTTTGAAAGGATTGATCTAAAGGCTTGAAATTTTGTACATACGCAGGCCCTATACAGAGGACGGTGCGAAAAATATAGCGAATCCTCTAGGATGGGCCAAACATGTGTTTTTGTGTTTTCTCCAACTGACTTCCTTTCATGTCTATGGAGTTTTGATTGCGTGGAGCAATTTGTGACGTCAGAGTTTGACTGTTTGACGTCAGAATTTAAAGAACTCTATTTGAAGTAACATTTTGATGCTAAACCCCTTATATCGTTGGATAACGATGCCTTAACTAATTTTTTTATTTGTTCTTTCATTCAGTTTTTAGAGGGACTGAGCATTATTGGCTGCGTTGGAGACACTACGATGGAGCTCTCAAACTTTCGTCTTCCTATTAATAAAATTAACACTCGGCATTTTCTAAAATTTTATGTTACAGAAATGCTCGATTAATAAAAATCTTGAAGAAAATAATCTTCGTTCAGATTTACTTTTTATAAAGTCCCATTGGTCATACACTTTTTTTTTCTTCATTTATGAAGCTTACTTTCTTTTGCTTTCTTCTGTCATTTTTAAAGAAAGGTTTGCTAATACTTATTAAGATATATGATAAGCGAAAATAATTATAAATTTGCTTATCTGAGGTAATGTTGCTTCCAAATGCTTAAGTTTGGTATCGGTAAGGAATACCAAGATAGATTTCCGGAAGTGACGTCACGAAACTTTAAAGCGCTATAACTTTTTAACGGAGCCTCAGATCAAAAAACGCGACTAGACATTTTTGCTCAGAATTTCACCCTCTAACTGCCTTTTCATTTTGGCACGACGTTTTAGAATCACCCTGGCCGATACCGATATTCCTTACCGATACCGAACTTTAAAGTGCTATAACTTTTTAACGGAGCCTCAGATCGAAAAACGCGACGAGACTTTTTTGCTCAGAATTTCACCCTCTACCTGCCTTTTCATTTTGGCATGACCTTTTAGAATCACCCTGTATATACAGTTTTTAAAATAATACAGGAAAAGAACTGCAAACTTACCAAGTTTTCCTCACACTCTTACAAATATTCTGTGTGCTTCAAGATTTTTGTGAACTGCGCAAGAAACTCTTCCTCACTCTCTCCACTGTTTCATCTGATACTGTCACGGAATTTTAATGATTCCGATGACATAGTCGATCGTTCTCGCTCTAGAATATTTTACAATTCGGAGCGATAACGGAATCGACGTCGACAGCGTCATCTACAGCATCACGACGCAGCAACCAATGAGAGAGGAGCGAGGTTCTCGACTGCGGACTCGAAGCGAGATCAGAATGGGAGAGTTAGAAGGAAATTGGCGACGACCGACGAACGATCTAGGAAAAAGAAGCTCCTGGCAACGAACGATGGAGGGCATCAGGACTGCTTAGTCATCGTTACGTCGAAGGAGAAGGCTCGTCCTCAAGTCGCTGCAACGGAGACGCCTACGGAGGCGGCGAGTGCCTCATTGTGCAATACCCTGCCGTGCGGAGAAGCTCAATTGGCGGAGATTTCTTCCGACGCAAAATGCGAGACTCCGCAACGTGAAAAGTGCCCGACGCCGGTGTTCGGCTTGCTTCCCCGTGTGCCGAGTGTTTCAGTCGCCGACCAGGGATTCGTCTTGGTGAGTGTGTCTTTCACTGTAGGCTGTGCGGCCGTATTGGTTAAGAAAACCTTCCCGGAGCTAAGTCGCCGTGACATATATATGTGCACTCAGGTGTGTGACCTTTGGCCCAGCGGTATGCGAGCCTACTTTACGAACCATTTTGGCTTCGTCATTATTAAGTTTAAGTAAAGTGCCTTCTACCTCAAGTAGAAATTTTATCTTTGTGTCAAGTCACGCCATAGCCCGTTATTCCTATCTGGTGCTTTAATGTTATCATTTCAACACAATTTGTTTTGTCATTTAATGTCTGTATCCTTTATCACAGGTCTTTTGTGACTTTGAGTCTCCGAACTGAAAAAAAAAAATTCTACAAATTGTGTATATTTTTGTGTCCGTACTGATTGTAATTCTAATCTTAATGGACTCCCCCGGACTATAAAACTTTTACCGATAGTGACTTTGTGATAAAATTTAATTAACTAATTCTTGTCCTCACAATTGGAACATTTTAGTTCGCGAGTGCGCCGTTTTGTGTTTTCGTATGCTCTTGTGTTTGCTGCGAAAATTTATGTGAATGATTACTGTAAATTTCTGTAACTGTTCAATTGAATTCCATTAGACATATCTTGTTTAAGCCTTTGTATGACTTTTTGTTTACTATTTGTTTAAAACGTTTAACTTGGAGGTTGGCTCTTTTTTTAAGTGTTTTTAGAGACCGACCCAGCTAATTTGCTATTTCTATTTTGTCCTATATCAGATGTCTAGTAATTAAGCGGTTTAATTATTTAGCTAGCAAGCTATTGTTCCGGTGCTTTGGCAGCTTAAACTGCTTATCTTTTGTGATTGTAGTAATTGCAGTTTTAGGACATTTATGCAGGAAGTATTGTGTGCTTTTGTTTAGCTTATAAGCTTTGTTTGGTTATTTAGCTAAATTAAAATGTAAGGGCTTACGTTTAAGCCTCTGATGTAATTTACTGCTAGGCCAAGTGTGCCTTGAAGGTTTGGCTTATTTTAAGATTAATTCTTTAGTTGGGATTATCTCGCACTGAGGTGCAGGTAAAATTAACCTATCCATGCATATCTTTGACTGATATTTATTTGCATTTTTGTGATTAGTGTTCATTACTTTTGCAAAGAGGAACCCACTTGATTCCTCATTATCTTTTTCTACTTTTACTTTTATTTACAATAAACTTTATCATTTATTTACACTATTTAGTGCGCTGTTGCATGTTATTTTATTTCCACTGCGCTACTCCTAATTTTAGCCAAAATACATGTGACAGATACGCTTAATCGACGGTTTCTCTTCCGTTTACACAGACAACCAGTGTCCTTAAACACCAATACCACTGGAAAAAGATCTGTTTCACTGCTGTACATCTCGCCATTTTGTAAAGACTTGTGATGCCAACTGGTGTACCACGATATAAAGTCGATGGGTTTAGAGTTCTTTTCATTAATCAGTTATATCTGCATGTGTAAAACTTGGAAAATACAATGTTTTGAAATCGAATGAGTAATTTAAAGTAGCCCTGTACAAGAGTAGTCTTATTTTTTTTCTACTTTAAATGTTAAACGTTACATATTTTGGGATGTTTATACAGGGTGGTTATAAAATAACGTGAGGTATCAGAGCCTTCTAGTGAGTAAAGTATTGGACGAAACATAACCAAATTTGATGGGCGTACATAGCGGACCATGGGATTTCGATTTCTAAAGAAATAAAAAATAGTACCAAGAGTGCTGCAAAAGTGTATTAGTGTGAATGCTGAATGATTAAATGGCAAACGATACAGCACACATCAATTTTATTAACAATAAATGATCGTAACTTACAAATAAGGTTTAATATGACCACCATCGTGATGTTCTAAGAATGTATGTGACGCCTCGCAACATACCAGAATTGATTTGTCGATCTTTCAACGTTGCGATTTCGGGAACATGTCCTTGATACACAACACCTTTACAACCAAAAGTCACAAGGATTGAGATCGGGCGACCGCGGTGGCCATACCGTAGGAAATGCACGACTATTGACTCTGCTGTCAGAGAAATGTTGCCGCATCACACGCTGTACATTAAATCTAATGTGGAGTGGTGCAACATCCTGCATAAATGTGGTCGAATCGAGACATCCTCGTTGCTGCAGTTGTGGAACCACAAAGTTCTGTAGCATATCGGCATACCTTTCAGCAGTAATGGTACAGGTTACTGGTCCACTTGCATGATTTTCCTCGTAAAAGTAAGGACCGATGATAAAAGATGCTGTAAAGCCTCACCACACGGACTTTTGGCGAGTGGAGAGGTTCCAACGTGCGGAGTATTCGCAGCCCAAATACGGCAGTTGTGTGTGTTAATACCACCGTTCAAATAAAAGTGTGCTTCGTCATTCCATAAAATCTGCCACGGCCATGTACCATCAACTTGCATGCGTGCTAAGAATCTCAATGAAAAATCCAATCGGGTGGCCGCATCGCCAGGGAGCAATTCTTGAACAGAAGAGATATTAAACGGGTAAAACTTCAACTTCTGATGCAGGTTCTTCCGTACCGTTGAATATGGGATCTGCGTTACCGGGATAATGATAGTGCACATTCGCCATCTCCTGTTCGACAACAGCAATTGCTACTTATTCAACTTGTTGCTGAGTAACCGCTTAGCGTCCCCAGGCTGGTTGCTGTACTAGAGTTCCTCTAGTTTCAAATCGTTGAATCATGTTTCGTTTGTTATGCTCATCGGTCCTTTTCGCAATTTCTTTAATCGCCGAAATTCACGAAGGGCAGCATTGGCATTCTCGTTCCGCTAATAATACAGCTTGACTAACAAAGCACGGTCCGTAAGGTAAGAGCTATCGAAAGGCAGTTGACCTCAGAATGATAAGAATTCTCCCAGCCTTTCCTTTTATACTCATGATCGCTACACGGAACGTCTTTATGCAAATTAATACATTTGATTCGGTAAACAGAGCAAAATTTTATTGGTGGCGACTTTTGGTACTAATTTTTATTTTTTTAGAAATCAAAATCCCATGGTCCACTATGTACGCCCATCAAATTTGGTTATGTTTCGTCCATTACTTTACTCGCTAGAGTGCTCTGGATACCTCACGTTTTTTTATAATCACCCTGTATTTTGAATGTTCATGTAATCATCTTTAATAGTGTTACATAAATTTAATCCTTAATATCATCTAAATTTCGAAATTAAGATTAATTATATTATTAATTATTCACAATGATATACAAATCTAATTTATCGGAAGAAGCGTGCACTGTATTAGATAAATTAATACCGCTAACCTTAAATAAATAAGGAGTATTATCTATGTTATTATTAACAGCCATGTATGTAATCAGGATATAATTTGATTATCTTAAATAGTTGTATAAAGTCCTTAAAACATATAAAATAATTTTAAATAATGCCATAATATCTGGCGAACGATTCTCTGAAGGTTAATAAAAAGTCATCTGTTCCTTATTTCATCTTTATTTGTCCAAGAGGCGGCAGCTGCAAGTGACAAGGCAAACTTAATATCGGGCGAAAGAGTCAATTCTAAAAACATTAAAAGAAAAAGAAATTTGCCTCAGTTCTTTTCAGAAGTTAGAAAAAGTGCATAATTGTTTAGAAAGAAGCGAAATGGAATTTATATACAGGGAAAGACTTTTATATATGTCTTCCATTTTATAACTCTAATGGAATTGACTTTCATTATATTACCATTACTGAAGACATTAAAATCTTAAATTAAAAGTTCACTTTATTATTCTATCTACCTGTCAAAAACTTGCTCTTCTGGATATCACATATCTATGAATTTTAGCAGGCTAAATTTTTCCATGTCCTCGCTTATCTTTATGAAAGTCTTATTTATCTTTTAATTGTTTTAAAATGTCGTATGCGAATAAAAATCGAAAGTTGTCGCAATTATGAAATGTATTAATAATCTTGGACCAGAGTGTTCTATGAATGGGGAAATTAAATTCCGCTTTCTGGATTTGTACAGTAAGACGTTTCTGGTCTTAGTAATTAATATCTTAACTGAAAAACATTAGTTTCCTTTTATTTTATTCTCTCTGGAGTTAGTAGTGTTTTCGCATTACATGCAAGAGAATAACTTGTTTAAAATTTTATCGCACTAATTATAACTACAACGATCCGCACTATAGAGCAATTAAAGTTTTAAAATTGCATCAGGGAATCTTCAATTTTTTGACACGTTATTGAATTCGTTTCTTCACTTACGGTTTTCATTTGATCTCTTTTTATAATTATTTTTCTTTTATAAATTTAAAATTATGTCCTTTGGATTATAAACAATGTAAAATTTATTATCTTACGTGAATATAGCTAACGAAATATCTGTTTACGCTTAGGATATGTAAAATTTCCATTTTTCTAATTAAAGACTATCGATTAATCTTTATTTAAAATATCTAAAATCCATCGATAGATTATCAATTTTTAATTTCAATTCTTAAATGCGTAAGAGGAAGACTAGATTATCGCGGAAACGCATATATCTGATGGCATTTGTTAATTTTCGTTTTCAATGAACTTCGAAAGTTAAGAAATGAAAATTTCACTGAAATGATCTCTGACTCTTAAATGAATGTTGAATAAATCAAAACTCTAAATGAACAAAATGATCGCAATTTCCACTTAGAATCCGGAATTTACTCTGTTGTCGTTTCAAATAGGAGATTGAAACTCGTCCGACTTTATTATTGAACGTCATCCCTGCTGGCATGATGAATGCTCATTACTTCTCATATTGAGCCTTCATTCGATGACAAATCTCTACTGTTTTCACACAAACACACGGTAGCCAAAATAGATAGCGAAAGCGTGCCCGTCCTTGAATGGTTCCAAGAGAAGCTCAGATTGGCAGATCTGCTGCATAGCAGGACCGCGCCCAACGGAGGGGGTTTTAATTGTTGAAAGAGTGTAGAAGTTAGGTAGCTAAGCTTGTTCATTGCGAGTTCAAGAGAATTATTGCATTTGGAACGGATGAGACATACTATTCTCGAACATTTAACATTCCTCTATCTACG
>JAHWFO010069717.1:733687-755775 GCA_023313115.1 Rhysida immarginata | reverse complement strand
TATTTATTTTTAATCTTGTTAATGCAAATACACCAGGGAAATTTTATGAGATTAATTTGTTTATTCCATTATTGGATCATATAGTGATGCATCTGGGTTCAAAATTTTCAAATAATTTAACTAAGAATTTATCAGTTTAGAATTTAGTTCCAAGTCAAATTGTTCGAAATAGTAAGTTTAATTTGCAAACTACAGAGGTTGAGTCAAAAGTAGTGGCCTACCACCGCGCAAACTTTTAAATGGGCACCAGACAGGAACCACTCATTGCTAATCTTCAAAGTAGAGTCCATCATACTCGATGGTCTTCATCCAACGATCAGCCAGTTGGCGGATGCCCTCGAGAAACCAATCCTCCGGTTTCTGGGCGAAAAAGTCACGTACGGCGTCTTCAACCTCACTGACAATGGCGAAGGCCGTCCACGCAGGAAGTGCGCCATGGACCGGAAGAGATGGTAGTTGGAAGGTGCCAGGTCGGGGCTATATGTAAGATGTGGCAGAACCTCGATATTTTCCAGCAGTTAACGACACACCTTCACCCGTTATCGTGCTTTTCAGGCGTCAGCTTGTGGGGCACAACTCGGCAGCTCATGTTGACCTTTCCCATGGCGTGCAGATGTCGAACCACACTCGATTGTGATGTCCCGATGTCCGCCGCTAGTCCACGGGTGGTGATGGCTGGGTTGGCTTCCACTTGTTGCCGTAGGGCTGCGTCATCCACTTCTTCGGGTCTTCCGCTCCTTGGCGCATCTCCCAGGCCCATGTCTCCAGACGAAAAACGGGAGAACCACCGTCGTGCTGTCCGTTCATTATTCACACCCTGACCTTCCACACTGCAAATTTCAGCGGCTGCTGCTCGCGCACTGGTCCCCTTTTTCCAACAGTGACGAAGGAGCCCGCGTATCAACAATTTTTCTGCCATATTTTTACACTGGCTGACGCATGTTGCACAATATCTAGTGGCATTCAAATTCGTACTGACGTTTCTTCTCAATCTTTTCTCGAATAAACTGCGATATACCCTTGTGGTAAATGGTCTTCGCCCAGAATTCGTCAAACTCTAACCCCCTTCCCGAGTCGGCCACTGCTTTTGACTCAACTTCTGTATACAGGACAATCTTGAATATATAGTTGAAAATCCAGAATTACTTCTGGGTGAAATTGATAAATGGGTTTTCAAGTGGAAAAATGAATTGGTAACAAATAAAGTTGTTCCTCAAACTTTTCCAGACACTCTGAAGTATTTTCCTAACTTGTATAAGATTTTTTTTTGTATCTCTATACCCTCCCTGTCACATCAGATGTCTGTGAAAGATCTTTTAATGCTTTAAGGCGATTGTACTCGTATTTAAGAGCCACCGTGTCATCAAACAGATTAACAGAATTAGCAAACTGCACATACATTATGATTTCTGTTTTGATATGGATAATGCAATTAGTACTTTCGCTTCCATGTATCCTAGAAAAATGCAGTTTGAATGTTCGTTGTTACAATAAATCAAATTTGTAAAATGTCCTAATAAATTTTTGTTGTTGTTTCTTATCAATTTATTTCATTGTCTACGTGCCTGGATAGGCCCCCACTTTTGCAGCCTATGGTTTTTCCGGAAGCGTGCTTATGAACGAGGCAGGATTAAGCTTATATGTTGAAATGGTTGGATGCCAACCTTGCACGATATTTCTAATTTTGTATATTTTATTTGGCTGGAATTAATACTAAATATTCGCCTTGGAATTTCACGTTATAAAGCAGAATCTCTCTTAAAAGTTCATAATACAAAAGGAAAATAAATTATTTTATTCTCTTTCTCTATAAATGGTAAGTAATGAATTTTAGAAGGCGCGAAGGCAAATGATCACTTGGCGCCATCTTTTGACATTAATTATTAATTATAATGTGCATAAGCCAATATTATTTTTAGGATTGCGTATTCATCTTGTTATCCTCAGTCTATCATTTATATAAAATCGGCGACGGTGGAAGTTGTCACAACAAAGTAAAAATCTAACAATGGGTTATTTCCCGATTATACAATCGGGTGGGTTCGCTTCTAGTATTTAATAAAAATATAGGATTCATAAAGTCCTCTAAAATATAAAAATTAATATGTATAGAATTTATCAAAACAAAAGTTCAGCATTAAAAATAGACACAATAAAAATTAACCTATGTTAATAACGCTATTATTTTTTTATTATATCTAAAGCCTTAAAAAATTTAGCCAAATTCTAAGAATATTATCTCCAACTTAAATTATCAAAAGCAAAATAAAATTTTTTATTCTAAACCATATACCGGAATAACCTATTAAAAACTAAATAATGCTATTTAACTAAAGCGTGGGGATGGATGGTAGACTACAAAAGTAAAATGCATCATAATAATTCATTTTAAATTAATTTTAACTTCTCTGTTTAAAATATTAATTTTTATATTACTGTCTCTTGAAAGATCAGTCAGTTTATATTATCTGTTAAAGAAAATTGAATATTTTCTTTTCTTTTTAATAAAGATAGCTATACTATTGTATAAAACAAAAGACATAGTGGATAATATTAAACAAAAAGAGAAAAAAGGCAGCCATATGGAAAAGGGAAGAATTTTCTAATATACTGTATAATTTCTTAATAGGAAATTTTCCCTAGGCCATGTAGTTTCACACATAACATTCGTTGGGGAAAATTTCCTCTTTATTTATTCACATCCTAAAAGCGAATTCACTCAGGTGGTGAAATGGCGGGAGATTCACATGATCTCAATCTCGAAATCAATACACGTCCTTTCCCTTGACTCGTTGCTCACGTTGAATAAAATATAAAGCTTCTTCTTCCTGTTTGCTGACAGATACTGAAAAATAAATTCTCCTGGAATTCTTTCATCCGTGCTGCACTTTGCACAGAATAGAGAATTTCAAAGTTTACACGTTAAAGAAAATTATGCTTAAAATTGAAGACACAAAAGAACTGGCCCCCTTCTTCATTGAAATAAACTCAGAGAAGTAAAAAAGAGTCTAAAATTGAAATAAACACTCTAATATTTGAAATATAATCATTCCAAATAAAATATTAAAATTAATTATCGAAATAGTACAAATAAAAAAATTCTGCTTTTATTTGTGTGATAAGCAAAAATATTTTGTTATAATTACAATACAAAAATTAAAATTTTAATAATTTTAAATAAAATGAATGTAAATTTTAATGATATAAAATTAATTTTTTAAGCCGTATCACATACAATTCAAAAACAATTTTGGGATACACATTTTAGAAATATTGGATACACATTAAAATATTTATGTCCACTACTTTTGTGAGAACGATTCAATAAAACATTAAGGATTAAAAAAATTTAATTAAAATATATTTTTGATAATCAATAAAAAATATAGAAAACAATTTTTATTATTAAAATTTCTTAAGAAAAAATGATCAAATTAATCATACAAATTTTATGCCACCATATTTCAGAATATGCGCATATAAAATAAATCTATATTTCCAGTAGAAACGGTTTTGGTTTCCATTAGTTCATGAAATGTACACTAGAATGCGTTTCTCTATGTCGGTAGAGAAACATGTGACTAAAGTGACTGCTTTAGAAAGTAGTCCCTTTACATGTCACTCTTCCTATGTCACGTGACTTAGACTTTTTTTTTTTTTTTTTTGTCTTCTTGCTTATTTTCTTTTTTTCTTCCAAAACGTCAAAATAAAGTGATTTCTGAAATAGGAATTTGAAAAGCTTCCGCCATTTTGATCCCACCGAACGCGAAAGCTGACCTTCACCTTCAAGGAAAGATCAAAGCTCAAAACGTTATAAGTCAGTTGTTCGCAGGTGCGGAGCACTTTATTTTAGTCGCATCGAGGCTAACAAGAAAGACTCGTTGGCATCGTAGTCATATTTATTTGTGTTTGCAATAAAGATCACTTTAGTCACGTGACTTTTATCTATAGGAAAACGGGCTATAGATTCCTTCACTGACATTTTGCTTTTATCATTTAGCAATTGTTCAAGCTCCTTCAGGAATGAGTGCGGGATATACCTAAATAGATACCGATGTCGAATTTAAGCCCCCCTCCCTTTTTTTTTTTAGTCTTTTTATCGAGAAAAATTCTCAATTTTATGCCGAATTATAATTAATATATAGTTTCCTGTTATTTAACCAATTTTAAAAGAAGAAAAAACAAAAGAAATATTGAGTAAAGACAAAAAAAACTAAGAGAAATATGTAATTAATGTTTAAAAAATAAATACAAATTAAGAAAATTATATAAATTATATTTAAGAAAAAGAAATTTAATATCTTATTATCTCAAAAAGAAAACAATATAATCATTGTTAATATCAACCATTTAAAAACATCATAGAATTTCAGTTGGAACCAATGATGTCAACAACAATAAAGACTGGATCGACCCATCTATGAGAGCTTCGCTACTCAAGCGTGTCTAAGAAAATGATAAGTGTAGATTGAATGGCTACCAGATGTAGGTGCACGATGATAAGTGTAGACTTTTCCAGGCAATTCTTTAGACATGTGCCTGTGTTATCGCGCTCATAGACAACACCACCTATACTCTGTCCAACGAAAGAAAAACTGGGCGTGTCTAATTTAATTTCCGATTTCAATTGTTAAACATTGTTGCTAAGAAAAATTAACAATCGCTAACAATTGAAATCGGAAATTTAACTGGACACGCCCAGTTTTTCTTTCGTTGGATAGAGTATAGACATAAGGCCTGATAACGGAAACGTCATACATTGTTACATCATCATTAGTCGACCATTGTTAATACTATTTCTACCAATAATAAGATCTAAATTTGGTTGACTAATGATAATGTAACAATGTATGACGTTTCCGTCATCAGGCCTTCTCAACACCACCTAAAGAGAAAGCCTGAGCGCGGAAACGTCATACATTGTTACATCATGATACGAAGTCATAATTTAGAGCTTTTTATTGGTAGAAATGCGATTAAAGATGACTTTTTATGATGATGTAACAATGTATGAAATTTTCGCGCTCAGGCTTTGAGTAGAGGTGGTGTTGGCCTTCTGTCTAGAAGGTGTTGTCATGGAAGGCTCGATCCAGTCTTTATTGTTGTTGACATCATTGGTTGGAACTACTGAAGATGTCCAAATTACACGAAAGTTAACTTTAGTAAATAAAAGAATATTGTGTTGTACAAATGGACTTTACGATAATAATTTGTTATTACACAAGCACAATACAACGTAAGGAAAGAGAATGAATTTAATAAAAAAATAAAATGTAATTGAGAAAATTTTTCCTCCTCAATCTTTCTTCATCAATTGAGAAGATTTTTCCTCCACTTCTCCCTCCCTTAAAATGTCTTCAGTGCCGTCCATATTATTAGAAACACATTTTTTGAAGCCTTTAATGATAGAATCATTGGAAATATCATTTCATGTAATTTTGATCCATTCACCTAATTGTGTAACAAACGATCAATACACAGTACTTTCGTCAGCGAGCATAGGCAACACCACCTAGACAGAAGGCCTGCGCACAGAAATTGTATACATTGTTACATCATCATCAAACGGCTAAATTTAGGGCTTCTTATTGGAACACGATTAACAATAACCGCTTTCGTGTGATCTAACAATGTATGACGTTTCTGTGCGCAGGCCTTCTGTCTAGGTGGTATTGGCATAGGTCTGACGTAACATAGAAGCGCGTTGACATTTCCTATCCGGAATTCAGAGTGACAAAAAAAAAATAAAAAAAAAAGAATAATAAATATAAATTTAATTTAACATATATAGTTTCATCTCCTTTTTAATAGCATTTGACAAGCAACTCCATAAAATAATGCTTTTCCGCAATACAAAAGTGATTCACGAACAAAAGCGAGAGCGTTCGCTAAAAAACGAAAATGGTGCTGATCAAACATAATTTCTTTTCCCGTCGCAGCCGAATATAAACCGAGATCACTTTTTTTTCTTATCAGATTTCTGGAAAAAGAAAAAAACATCGGCATGTATTTAGATAAATGCGGTAATTACTTATTTAAAGTGTTTGATTATCAAAATAAATAAATAAAAAAATATGCTCCATCTGCTTCTCAAATATAATTTAAATACATCAAACTTGGTTAATGAGAAACGTTAATAGTTTGCTATAGCAGTTAGCGATGATTATCTAAAAATTCAAGTACATGTATAAGACGATTTCGAACCTGTCACGCAACAATTTTTTCATTAAAAATAATAAACTTCTTCCGTAGAATGTCTATATAACTACTGTCCGGGACTCAAGAAAAGACCTCTGAGTTGCACAATTCCACCACTACACGGCAGAAACGTTTGGGTGAGTTCATTTCTAAAAAGACTGGATAGAGATATTGCAATTGTTATCATATTTTTCTCTGGAATTGTTGTCTAAAGCACGCGCGCAACAAAAACAACGCATACACGAGGAGAGACAACATGCGACGCAGGAGAAAAATTTGAACTTGTTGATCTTGGTGGCGGCATTTTTTTTTCTGTTCATATCTCAGTTATCGTTCAAATTCGGGCCCATGTTCATAGGGCTTTTTGTGTTTACCTTGACCTCTATAATACCCCTTTAAATTGTTTTAGACACGATTTGAATCACCCTGTATAGAGCGCAAGAAAATATTCAGACATAGCCTGTGGACATACAGATGTGATTTTTTAATTGTACGGTATTTCCATTACACTGTTGGAAACTAGAAAACAAAATGCTGCTAGGTTTAAGTTCATTACGTTCATAATGTGTCAAAATACGCCTGCAAGAACATGTTAAAATCGTCTTCCCATGTTAAAGAATAGGCAATCGCAGAGACTCACTTCCAAAATTTTTCCATCTGATGTTATTTCACGGTTTAATACACTTGGCACATTTCGTTATTTTGCAAAATTTCTTGTAAAGTGCAAATTAAATTTAAAATGTTTATTGCATTATTTTTTGAATAAATAAGACTGTGTTTGTTTAGAAATTTTGCTTTGCGCCAAATTGGATGTATGGATGGATGAGTTTTCGTGCTGAAAAATCCAATTATTTCCTCCCAAAATTTCACTGAACAGAATCAAATGACTTTGTAGGGTCTCTATATACTTTTCTGAGTTTTGTCGTCCATCTAAAAATGCTAACGACGCTTGACGATTATATGAAAAGGCCGCCCATATCATCACCGATCCACCACCTTGTACTCTGCTAAAAATGTTCGGGGCTCTTTCCTTAAATCATGCCAGTAGCTTGCATATCCATCAGGACCGTCCAGATTCCATTTCTTTTCATCACTGAACAGCACACTCAGCCATTTATCTCCATATGATATGTGCTGACGAGCCCATTGCGACCTCTTCTTTTGGTAAAGCTTTGTGATTGGCAGTTTACGTCTCATTTTCTTGTGAGTAAGGTAACCAGCTTCTATAATACGTCTGTGAAGCATATTTTTTGATATATGCAAATGTGAGCTAACAGTAATGTTACGTGTGGACATTTTCTGGGAGGAAGCTATTCTCAGTATCTGTCTATCATCACGAGAGCTTGTCACACGTGGTCTTCCTGAACGATGTTTTGGTTGGTGTGGCTCTCTATGAGCTAGAACTCGGTAAATAATACTTTTAGAACGGTTTAACGCATTGGAAATGTCATGAGTAGATTCACCCTGCGATTTTAAGCTGAATATTCTGGCAACCTCATCAGTTGTTAGCTGGGAAGCTCTAGGTATTTCGTTGATGAGTAAAATGTTGCTCTTGAGCTATTTCACAGCATATTTAAACACCCCAAACCTTGCATCATGACTAAATATTTACATATTGCATAAAATTATGTTGTTCTATAAACTTTTGGGACACAGCATTTTCAATGGTCTATCATAAACATTTTCAATGCTTTTCTGAAAAGTAAAATTTTTATCTTCTTTGCGTATTATCAACTTGCACATGCTTTCATTCAAAACCCAAAAACTTTCCATGACATCATTGATTGACGTAATCAGCAAAACACTGATGTCTATAAACTTTTGGGACGGACTGTATTAGCTTTACTATAAAAAATAGGTGAAATGTCCCTAATGCTGTATAATAGGTCAAAAAATATTTTGATCTCTCCAAAATGAGCAAAGCCAATACAAGATTGTCCATAAATTATCTAATGACCCAAAACTGAGAATTTATCTTGGCGATAGAAAAAGAAAAACGTCTTATCCTGGAGGAGTGAATAAGGTTTACCGCCTAACTATGCTTACGGGTACAAATGAAAAGGTACTCGACTCACTATTCCTATGCATGGCTGTGGAAATGAATTAAGGGGGCAAAAACAGATAACTCGAGGGAATCATATAGAGTAAAATCACAGTCGTCCATCTTGTTTTCGTGTAATTTCCACTTCAATATCGTTTTGGGTCGCGGCTTCGTAAACACTGAGGTTGCTAATAAATTCTCCTGCAATTGTTTAATTCAATATTTGCACACCTTATACTTCATATTTCGCTAATACAGTGGAATCTTTAATTAGTTCGGGGGAGATGTTAGGTTGGAAATGAATACTTGGTTTATCTAGTAATACACACTGCGAGCCAAGGGTTTAGGAACGGGTCAAATTTCTTAAGTTAGCTGTATTTGATAAGCGGAAGCGGAACGTATTAACTATGAAATGAAACTGAAAGTGCTGGAACGTATTGATAATGGACACGGATCAAGAAAGATCAGACGGAGCAGAAAAAAATATCGAAATAGTACGACTGTTAAGTTTAGCTATCATCACGCGGGCCGCGACATCACCATTGTGCAGCATTATAAAAATGAATATGAAAACACTATTCCGCATATAGTGTATATGCAGGAAATGCTTTGTCGCATTTTGTCAGAGTAGTTACACAACATCAACAGGCATCGACGATAAATTTTCACTATTCAAAGCCCCGAAAAATGGATCGATCTTAGATGCGTGGAGAAGGGCTATTCTGAGATCGGGCAGAGAATTTTTTGTGTCAGCAGACCACGTTTGCGAGAAGCATTTCAGACATGACGAAATCATACGAGAATAGCAGATTCAACGGGAACAATATATTAACAGATCCATAATGCACTAAATTGTCATATGGATGTATATTGTATTCTCGCATTCTGTTTATCTGGTACAATTAAAGTCAATTTATATTACTTTAATATTACTTTATTTTTATTTATTTTATTTATTTCATTTATTTAATTTTACTTTATTTATTTTATTTCACTTTATTTTTATTTATTATATTCAATTTTATAGTTGTTTTATGTTTATTATATTATTAATTTACTGATTTAATTTGTGTAGTTATTTTCTTTACCTATCTCATTCCGTCATAAAGATTTACCTAATCAAAACTCTTCAAATTTATTACAAAAAAAAACAATATATACAATCCTTTTTTTCTTTCTTGATCCATGATAATGGAGAGCCTTTAACCGCCTATGTAATGAATGTAATGTAAAACTGGAAACTCATGGAAAAAACTCTAGCCTGACGTCGAAATATTAACTGAAAACTGCATTCTAGATTAAGATCTGGTAGATCATGATCATTGTTCTACCGTACTTGACAGTTTTAAACAATTATCACTGTTCAAAGAACTGGACATCCATCAGTGGTTTACAGGCGATAGCATTCTAGAGAAGGAAGTGCTAACAGATGATGAAATCATTGAAGTTGTTATTCAAGGAAAAGAAAAAGAACTCAGCTGTAAATGGCGTTGATGATTGCAAAAGAATAAATCACTCAGAAGGGAAGAAAGCTCTTGAAGCTGCGATGAGATATATCTGCTATTGATACGTGTGTTATGTTCATGAAATAGTGATTCTATCAAGAACTGAAATTAAAAAAGAAAAACAGAAAATTATTGATTTTATGAATTAAATGTTGTCAGTAAATGTTAATTTATTATATATGATTACGATTTTAGTTTCATCCATGACCTATAAATGATATTTTGTATGCTTTTTCGGATTAACCGGCTATTCGCTTACCCGATCTAAGGTCCGATTCCATTGTTGGTCAGTTAACAGGTGCTCTAGTGTAATTTGATTTTAGAACAACAATTGGTTGTTATACCAAGTAGACGTATTATTGTGGGGAGTTTATGATGAAAACAGCTTATAAACATCTCATCAGCAACTTAATTGATCATTTGAAAATCTATAATCTACACAAGTTGTTACCCGCGGCTCGCTCGCGCCATCTGTTGAGGGGAATTACAAAGCAAAAACAAGGAATTTCAAAAGGACTTAGGAAAGCGGTGTTTTCCCGTGGGAAAGAGATATTTTCCCGCGGTAAAAAGTAGCCTATGTCACTCTCCACCCCTCCGACTATCTCCATAGATAAATCCACATCAATCCGTCGCTACGTTTCGACGTGAAAGAAGGGCAAACAAACAAACAAACACAGTTATGGATGTTGCTCTTATATGATAAGCTTAAAAACATATACTTTCTCTGGAAAGAAGCAATCTGGAAGCTATATACTTTCTCTTCTAGAAAGATATATTAAAATAACTACAAAAAAGGCAACAAGAACTGGCTTTTGGTTATCTGATGCACTGTATAATTAAATTTTAAATATCAAGGAATGTTCTGAAAAAGACCAAAATACGATAGGACTAAAGATCTAAATGTATTTCTTAAGAATGCTAACCTATATGTTTAATAAACTTCTGTAATTATAATTGTAGAGCTGCTAGTTTGCACAATATACGTATATTTTTAAGAATAACATAGAGCTTAATGTGACAGAAGTCATTATGAATATCAAAAGTGGTTAAAACTGGTTTTTAATGATTTAATAGCACATTTAAAAAATTTACGCAATAATAAACAAATAATTAAAAAAATCAAAAACATAAAAGATTTTAAGTTTCTTTAAATCTTAAATGTACGTAACGGAAGGTAAAGAAATCGATAAATCAAGAGAAACTATGCAATGACACTTTCAGAAATTAAAAAGCAAGTTTTGCGTCTTCGAAATTAAAGATTTATACGATGCCTTTTGGAGTGACAGATATAGGTAGTGCAATTCCTCGTGAATCGCAATCTCTGGAGCTTTCTTCTGATGGCTGTATACTAAAGTTCTCTAGAAGACAAAACAACTGCTACGGAAAAATAAGGGTATAAGAAACAAGAATGATTTTACCGACAAAGCGGATAAAGGGAGCCCATTTTCTTGTGGTAGAATCTTATATAGATAAATAGAATTAACCAACATTTTAAAAAACTTTAGAGAAAATATATAAATATGAAAACTAAATTGCAAATTACTATTCAAGTAAACAAATGTATCGAGAGAATTTAAACGAAGAAACTTGAAGAGCTAAAAGGTTAAATAGAGAGTGAAATCTTTATATATTTGAACAAACAAAAGTTCTTTAATTTGTAGGCATTCCCACATAATGTTAAACGAAGTGAGCCTCAATTGCTGAAGAATTATGTGTAAGCCTCTATTATTTTTTCATATTCAATTACTAAAGTGTTTCTACGTTATCATCTACTGCTGAAGCAAGCGATTAACTACTAGTAATTAGCAAAATGTCTCACAGTATTTAGTTTTAGATACTATTAAGCCTAACAGCTCTTGATACAAATAAGCTATGGATAACGATAGGTCTAACAACTCGCAAGGGGTTGGTTGATATATTACACGCCATATCTTAGCACTGAAAGTTTCCAAAAGTAACATATAGCACCATTAAAACATGTACTAATAAACAATTCCGACTACCATTAATTATTAGTTATATTCTTACATGTACACGTGCCACTAGATCATTATCTGCTATCACTACTTATTCTTATACAGGGTGATTCAGTCAATTTCTGACCATTTCACTCGAATGACGTGCATTAGGGATAAACAAGTGAAAGAATATGAGCGCCACATCGAATTTCTAAATAGTTGGAGTTTGTATTGTTGCAACGGCGCTGCATGAAAATCGTATTGTTGAAAAATTGCGCCCGCTTTATCAACACAGCAGAAATGCAAGGTTGTCGAATGGTATTTCGAGATAAAATCACCTGTAACCGTGCAAAGAAAGTTCCGGAAGGAGTATAAGTGTCGAGACGCACCAGGCATGCAAGCAACCATGGATTTCGTCAAGCAATTTTGTGCCACTGGATGTGTTAAAGGCAAGAAAAAAGGCGGGAGCGAAGCTCGTGTTCAAACGGCCGAAGTTTTCGAAAATGTTCGCACAAGGTTGGTCGATTCGGAGGTGGCTTTTTTTGGCCCCCTACGAGTCCTGACCTAAACGCATGTGATTTTTATCATCGTCGACTGCTGCACCCTTGTGGATTCAGAAATCATGGATAGAGCTATGAACAACTTCACCATTCGGCTGCGAGCAGTTCAAAACGTTCATGGTGGCCACATTGAGCATATCATCAAGACTTTTCCACGGGAATAAAATCTCCGAACTGCCTAAAATATCATACTGAAATGCTAAGTTTGTAAACATTAATGGGTCAATAAATCATAGTACTGAAATGGTCAGAAATTGACTGAATCACCCTGTATATTCGTTCGTGACGATTTCTTTGATATATTATTTGCCATGTCTGGTTATAGGAAAATTTTTAAGGGGGGATCATAATGGTACCATTAGAGCACGTAACCTATTGCGCTATCTCACGTTCGAACATTTTCGTGCTCTGTCACATATTAATGGAATGGTGAAAAAAGAGTGAGAAAAAGTTAATTCGTTTTCAAGTTATCGTAATATATAATAAGCTCCCTACGAATAATAATTTTCTTTTGATTCAGAGACCGTTCTGTCCTTTTAATAATCGTCATTCACGTGCATCCTGCACGCGCACTATCTCTTTAACGTTTAGAGCATGCGCAGAGCCGAATCGATGTGCTCAGTACGCTTTTTCCTCAATGCAAGTATAATTCGTGTCTTCCAGCAATTCCCAATGCATTGTTGAAATTGTGTCTACAGACGGACGGACGCACGGACGGACAGCTGGACAAACCGATCACAAAAGCACTTTTCTACGAAAATGTGCTAAAAATAAGAGAAGAAAAACCCATATTTTTAAGTCTTAAATTTATGGCTATCAAATTTGCAAGATTTTAATGAATACGTTAATTACGGATATTAAGGTAACCATTAAGCGAAGTGGAGAAAATTTAATCAATAAATTAGGCTGATAATTTAATAATAATATTCCTGTAACACAATAAAATTTGGAGAGAGAGTATGATAGAATTTTACCAAAAAAGAAAAGATTTCAAATTAGATACCCATGCAAAGATCTAAAATTATTAGATTGTCTAAAATTGACTACAGTAATTCAGTTCGAAATATATTTGGCTACAAAAGAAATTGATTATCATTTAATGCTAAATTCGAGAAAATGATCATGTCCAGAAATTTAGAAACTGGATTTGCAGTCGCCGATTGCGCTGTTCTATTCTTTAACAAGGGAATAAGAATTTAAAGTTTTTCGCACGAATATTTTGACAGATATCAGCTAACTGAATGAAAATGCCGTAGCAAAGGAGTCTGTTTCTTCGAATGGAGTAATTTACATATCCGTACGAATTAAATACGAATTTATAAGTGGTGTCTGAATGTTTTACGTTCACCTATTATAATAGCTGCTAGCATAGTCGTCTAAGGCCATCTGTTCGACACTCTCATCATAGGCAATCAATTTCTTTTCATTCAAAATACAGACAACCATGCATTATAGACATTCTATGGAAGAATTTCATTATTTATTATTAAGGAGTGAAGATCATCATTTGAGAGTTTCAAATTTGATCTGTACCTGAATTTTCATTTAGAATTATCGTAATATCGTCTTTATTAAACAAACGATTACACCGGTCAACAATATGTACATTATATATGTATTAAGGAAGGAATATGGGCGATTTTGGTAGTATTTTTTCTATCGATTACGAATATAATTTTAAAATTTCTTTAGCAAGAACACATAGTTTTTGAAATAAAACGAATTGAAATTCTGTATAGGGTTGAAGGCATGCAGAGCGGATACCAATTACTGCTGTTTTATTTGTGAATGGGATAGCCGGGCAAAAAATTTCTTCTACTGCACAAAGGATTGAATATATCGTCAAAATTGGACTGCTGGGGAAATGAATGTCGAAAATCAACATGTAGTCGAAATTGAGAAAATCCTGCTGCCTCCATTTTATATCAAACTGTGTTTAATGAAAACTTTGTAAAGGCAATGAACAGGCAAGGCGCAGGAAGCGAAAATAAAGGAAGGCATTTTGTCGGTTCTCAAATATGGGAGCTTATTGCAGATTTGAAACTGCATTGAACACAGTAAAACTAATAGCCTGGAAAGCTCTGAAGGTTATAGCGTACGGGTTATTGGGAAAGAACATGGAGCCCAACTACGTCGAACTTGTTGATGAGCTTCTGCGAGCATTTTATGAATTGGCATGCAATATGTCGCTAAAGATTCATTTCCTGCATTCCCCACCATCTGGACTTTTTTCCTGTCAACCTTGGTGACGTTAGTGATGAACACGGAGAAAGTCTCCACCAGGAGAGACGGTACCAAGAAAAATGGACTTTTAACTGATGGACCCTCCTTCGGGAACTTCCAGATGCCACATTCAAAAAAAAGTTCTCGGGTCTAATATGCTGAAAGCTGAACGTTTAACTGTTTGCCGCGTTTCAAAACATGCGAGGCCTGTCCAAAAAAGTACCCAGATTGAGGCTACAAAAAAAGTAGATCTCGCTGCACCTTTTTCCTATCCGGATCGTGTGACGACATTTCTGCTGATGACGTAATGAAATTTGCAGCTGTTAAGATGCCGCGTGCAATTGTTCTAAAAGGCTAAAGCAGAACGTTTTTCTTTTCTCGTCGCGTGGTGAAAATGACAGAAAACATTGAGCAACGACAGCTGTGCGGCTCATAACACCATTGCCGAATGCTTATTTTAGCAATTCATAACACTCCCTTGCGGTTTTACCGATTTTAAAACAAAATTTGATGCAATGTCGATTTTAAAACAAAAAATTAGTTAAGGCATCTTTATCCAACAATAAAAGGGTTTTAGCATCAAATGTTACGAGCAGTAGCGGCTCGCGACTATAATAAGTGGAGGGGCACAAATACAAAATTTCAGGTTCTTAGGCCTTTTCATACAAAAGTTATAGCTTGATTTGTATTTGGAGCCTCGCGGCCCCTGCCGAGGCCTCAGAGGACTATATCAATTTTAGTGTGTAATAGCTAAAATTTTAAGCAACACATCTTCTATATATATAAAGAAGGATGTTTGTGGGTCTGTCTGTGGGTGGGTCTGTACGTTTTTTATACAAATCTACAGTTTTATTCCGATCTTGATAAAATTTCGCATACATGACCTTCAAAGCATGAGGAAGGTCACTGTCTACTTCAGATTTCGAAAAAATAATAATTATTGATAAAAAATCGATATTCATGGTTATGGCAGGGCATATTAATGAGAAATATCGCATGACCAACAATGCAAGACAAAGTTTTTGCAACAATGGTATCAACACGCAATTCACAAACACTCTGCACGGACCAACAATATATATCTCATGACCAACAATGCAAATAAAAGTTTGTGCAACAATAGGTATCAACAATGGTTTCAACACGCAATTCACCAATAACAATGAGCTCAAAATGATGATGCAATGATAAAGCAATCCTTTCCAAGAATTATAACAATGAACATAAAATGATGATGCAATATGGATAAGTTTCAATTTGTAACAATGCATAGAATTCCTGTTATTCAGGCTTTTCTTAGAAAAGAGAGTTCTTAGTACTTAACAATTTCTTGAAAATCTTTAAAAATGATCAGTAAATGGAGACAATGGAGAGTTAGCAGACTATTGAGAAAGAGTGGAAAGACGAGAGAGGAAGCACTCCTTTAGCTCCGTGATGTATTGAGCAAATGGGAAGCAAGTAAATAGAAGAATCCGCGACCGCTAGACTGCACAAAGTGATGAATGGCCAAATTTTGCTTCAACACATCGAGAGAAGAGTGGAAATTGCAACAACACTAAGTATACATCTGAGGTAAGATTACGTGAGTAAGAAATTATTTAAAATAGCAGTGGCATCCTTGGAGGTCCAGCCATTGTGAGCCTTTAAAAAGATTTTTTTAGAATTTTCATTAAGAATTTTTACTGTATTAATTCTAAGCATTTTCATGTGTTTATTTTTAAGATATTGCAAAATTAAATTTAATTTTTTGAGATTGTTCTGTTTACATCCAAGTGTAATTATCCCGGGCAACGCCGGGTACCTTTGCTAGTTATAAATATAAAACATTTCAGGTTATATAAATTTATAGCTTGATTTGAGATTGAGGCCGCAAGGCCTCTGCCAAGAGACTTATAGAATTTTTAATATAGATTAGCTAAATTTTTAAATACCACACAATGATTAAATAAAATTTCAGGACCGTAGGCCTTTCCGTTCAAATTTTATAGCTTCAATTGTACTTGAGGCCACCAGGGGCCCCGAGGCCTATACCAGTCTCCTTGTAGATTGTCTATAATTTTTAAGTAGCGCACTGTAAAAATATAAAACTTCAAGTTCTTAGGCCTTTTTATTATTCAAATGTTAGAGCTTATTTGTGATTTGGGCTTCAGGGCCCCTGTCGAGACCTAAGAGCCTTATGCCAGTTTTTCGTGTATATTAGCTAAATTTTTTAGTAATTTTCTATAATAAACATAATTTCAGATTTATAGACCTTTTCGTTTAAACGTTGTAGCTTCGCTTGTGTTTGGGCCTGTGGGGCTCTGCTGGGGCCTATATTACTTTTATTGTATATTTGCAATATTTTTTTAGTACCACACCATGAATATACAAAATTTTAGGTTCCTAGGCCTTTCCGTTCAAATGTTATAGCTTCAATTGTATTTGGTGCCTCGAGGCCCCTGGAGATGTTCTAGATGCTTATATCGGCTTCCTTCTATATTTGCTATATTTTTTTAGTACCACACTTTATAAATATACAAAATTTCAGGTTCCTAGGTCGTTCCGTTCAAATATTATAGCTTCAATTGTATTTGGGGCCTCGGGACCTCCGGCGGGGCCCTAGAGGCTTATACCACTTTTCTTGTATATTGGTTTTATTTTTTTAGAACCGCACTACAAATTTACGAAATTTCAGGATTTTTGCCCTCTATGTCAAAAAGATAAAAAAGGAACCATGAAATTCATACAAGTGGCCCCTGAGGAGTCCCGGGCCACCCAAGAGGATTCGCTATATTTTTTTCACCGTCCTCTGTATAGGGCCTACGTGTGCACAAAATTTCAAGCCTATTGGTCAATCCTTTCAAAAGTTATGGCATCAAATTGTTACGAGCAGTAGCGGGAGGATTCGCTATACGTACTTCTAATAGAGTTCTTTAAATTCTGACGTCAAACAGTCTAACTCTTACGTCACAAATTGCTCAAACGCGCAATCAAAACTCCATACACATGAAAGGAAGGCAGTTTGGGAAACCACAAAGACACATGGTTTGGTCCACCCTAGAGGATTCGCTATATTTTTCGCTCCGTCCTCTGTATAGGCCCTACGTGTGTAGAAAATTTCAAGCCTCTAAGTCAATCCTTTCAAAAGTTATAGCGTGTGACATACATGTTACATACATCGTTACATACGTCGTTAATAGGGTTTTAGATGATGCTAAAACCCTAAAAATGAGTAATCGTGATTTACACATAGATGCATGTTATTGTGTCTCGAAAACAATTTTTTTTTGGTCCTAAACTTTGGTGGTGGTCCACAATTGGTGTTTATCCACAATTTATTGAAAGTGTACTTGGTCTATTTGTATTTTCAGCCATTCAAATGTCAAGAGTACATTTAAGTAAGTGAACAGAAGGACTGAGACGCAATAAAGATTGTAAATCTAGAAATTTATTTAATTAAATTAACTATAAGTTAATATCATTGTAATAACATGCATCTAATTAACCAGTAAATACAAGAAAATACAATTGCACTAATATCCTAATTTAGGATAATATATTGCAATGGAAACACGAAGAGTCGAATCGTCTTCCATAACAGTTGTTTGCACACACAGAAGTTGGAGCCGGATACTGGCGCAGAAAAATTAGAGTGAGGCAACACCAATGACGATAAAAAAAAACAGTTAATCAGGAGCACAAAATCACTTAGCTTATTTAACTTTAGCTAAACAAGTGCGTGAATGGCTTTAGCAAGACTGTCCTTTAAATAAAGTTCACATAAGAAGATAATTGAATCAGTAACAAGCAAAAGGAGTTAATCTACAATACGCAATTATTAACTCTAAAAATTTCACTTCTTAATTAGTAATAAAAGCCGGAAGGAACTCTTTACGTTAAGCAATCCAAATTCACATGACCAAGGGAAAGTCCATCCCAGTGACGGCTCGTGCATAGGTACTGCGGAACTGTAGTAGCCCCAGTTTCACTTTCGAGATAGATAAAATTCAATATAATGTCTTTATTTTTTTCTTTAATACTGTCTTTATACATGAGTATTATATTCCTTAAGCTTAATGTCAGTAGCTATTCCATACTTCGTGAGAAAATTACAATTTTCTGACGCAACATCCCCAGTAATTTTAGTTACGGGCCGCCACTGATCCATCCCGTAAAGCTCACAGGTAAGAGGTGTATTAAAAAAAATGCAAGAGAAACTTTTATCTCTAAAGAAAAATACTTTTGTCGCTGCTAAAATAGGCCGATGTACCCGCTGGAAAATTTCTGTAAAGTTTATGATTTTCCAAAGTACAATTTGGAGGGATGTAATTCATTACTTTTTGCTGTTCTTGAATTTTAATGTAATTCATATAACGTGATAAATTGAAAAGATGATGCCGATATTTGATGAAAAGAGGAGGAAAGATTTGAGCCTCATTAGTACGAACAACAGAATTTTCTACGTTGGTTTGGAAATTACACGGTGTAAAATAAATAGGTGTACGGGCTTTGCCAAATTCTTGTGAATTTAAAGCTCGGTTTCCCAAAATGTCCGCATGATGGCGGTAAGAACTGTGGGCCTGGCTTAAGTACTTTTAAGATAGTTTTTAATAAATATAAACGTTCATTTCCGTTAAAGATAAATTATTTTCTTTACAATAAATGTCATTTTTACATGACAAATTAAAATTCTTTATAATTTTACATAACACACAAAGTTACATGAATAACAAATAATTTTATTACTTTTTTCCGTCTTCTATGTTCCTCTTCTACACCTATTCAAAATATTAGAATACTCAAAGAAGACAACATTCTGATGCACATCCTGGCCAATGATAACTCGCTTCATTAGAATTAAAATTGTACAGTGAAGGAGGTGTCTTGCTACTGGCGTAACACAAGTAAGATTCAAAACTAGTTCATTTATAAAAAAGTAAAAAAATTAACTAACGATTCGGAAAATTAGAATACCTAGTTGGTTTATTGGTTCAAAATATTAAAATATCGGGGTGGGAAGGGTAGTTGAGCCTTCCGTATTTAAGTTGGCCAATTGAAAGTGTGTAAGCATAACATCTCTATCAATGAGCACTACTTGGAAATTATTTGTCTCACTGCAATGGATCGTAAAAGCAACATTTCAGCAACAACGAAAACCCTCATCATAGCCCTATATCAAAACGGTAAAACGCAGAAGGAAATCGCCACACAAACCAAATGTTCACAGTGCACAGTATCAAGAACTATTCAGCAATCCAAATGTGTGATAGCTTTGTGATAAGACGACGCAACTGCAGAAGAATACGAACAACAACTGTGTGAGATGAAAGGTGCCTGAAGAACATCGTCAAGAAAAACTAATTCAAAAGCGTTCGGCGCATTCATCGATTGTGGAGCGTGCATGGAATACACGTATCCAGGTCAACAACGCTGCGGCGAATTCGTCAGCTGAAGTTTGCATCAAGAGTTACGAAAATCCGCGCTGACGCGCAAGCAAAGGAACGCTCGTGTGAAGTGGTGCAGAGAGCATCTTCTTTGGATAGATGATGAATGGAACAACGTACTGTTCAGCGATGAATCAGTGTTCTGCGTGTGCTACGTGACCAAGATACCCGTGCATGGAGAACGATGACAAAAGCATTCAACAGAGAGTGTCTTAAACGTTCTGTCAAATTTGCAGCATTTGTCATGGTATGGCGATGTGTGCCGCTGAAGGAGTGAAACAGTTATGCGTTTTGAAGACCCGTGTAACCTCCGAAGTACGGTATATCATGAAATAATGGAAAATTACATGCTTGACTCTGCTGAAGATCTGTGTGGTGAGGACTTCATATTCCAAAAGGATGGTGCGTCCTGCCACACCTCTAAAGCAACAACGGCATGGCTGCTATCTCGAAACATTACGTGATTCTTGACCTGCCAATTCTCCCGAACTCAACCCAATAGAGAACTTATGGAGTGTAATGTACTGTCCGCTCGCCACGAGACGACCGCTGAGTTGCTTAATGTGCTCGTATGGTGTCGCTGTAGCTGCAGATAAGTCTATAGTTATGAAGAGAGGAAAAGCGCTAAAATCAAGTAGCGCAAAAATGAGTTCTGGCCGTGTTCCAAGCAAATGAAAACGTTTGCATGGAGAGGTAGAAACCTGAGAAATATGAAAAAAAATAAGAGAAGAAAATCGTCCTATTGTTTACATCGATGAAACATGGATCGACTCAAATTTGGCTTTTTATCCCCCAACAGTGATTAGATTCATCTGCAACTGCAGCGATACCATACGAGCACATTAAGCAACTAGCGGTCTTCTCGTGGCGTGCGGACAGTAAAAGCTGCTTCATGAAAGGAAATAAAGCTGAACTCATCACTTGTTTGGATATGTGTGGAATTCTTTCAAAGGTTGGACTGTGCGAAGCTTGTTGGCAATATGAAAAACAGGCTGTGATCAAAGCACGAAGGAATGCCAAAATATTGAACGTTTCAAGAATGCCAGTTTATTCGTTAGTTTGTTCACGTATTCTAATATTTTGAACCAATAAATTGCGTATTCTAATTTTCTGAATCATTATATTTTTCACCTTATTTAAATGAACTAGTTTTGAACCTTGCTTTTGTTACGCCAATAGCAACACCACCTTCACTGACCAAATTTAATTTTAATGAAGCGAGTTATCATTGGGCCAGCATGTGCATCAGAATGTTGTCTTCTGTGAGTATTATAATATTTTGAATAGGAGCAGGCCCGGACAAGTACCTTTAGGGGCCCTAAGCACTGCACACCATCCTCAGTATAAGTCCTGTTGTTCTGAAGATTCGGGGGCCCCGATACACATGCATAGTCTAACGGGGCCCTAAGCACGTGCTTAGTCTGCTTATGCCAGTGCTGAATAGGAGGCCTACCTTCTCGGTGTTGAGGATGTTAAATAACCATTAGCTTGCTTGATCTTCCAAGCTTGTTAGTAAAGAAATAAAAACAAACTTCCATGCTCTCAGCGGGAATCGAACCCACGATTCGCTGGTTGTGAGAGATTTAAGACATAGGCCTAAGCGCTCTTGGCCATCAAATCGGCTTTTCTATTAATTTTCTCAGTATCTTCCTTAAATTTAAACTAAAAATGTGACATTTACAAACATTTAGTCATAATTAAAATGTACAGTTTACAGGATTTTTTCAAATATAACATATTTTGAATATCCTCAAAATAACATATGAAGCACATTTACAAGAAACTATGTCCTTTTACGCTAATTCACAGCATTTAATTGTCATTTATGTTCATTTTAGATCTTTTTAACTTAAGAATCTTTTTTTTTATTGCACAGCATTTGCTAATAAATTGTTTGGCTGTTTGCTAAATTGCCTTCAATGCTTATTCTAGGCTTCCAAACCGAAGCGCCAGCAGACAGACAAAGTCAAAGACCGAGCTTTATCTTCACACGATTCGTAAGACGGCAAAACAAAGAGCTTGATCACATATTTATCTTACACCGTGAGCAACCATTATCGTTCGGAATTAGCATTATCTTTTTGACACAAATAATTATACAGGGTGTAAATTTTAAGTTGAAAAAGCAGAATAACTCGAAAAATAAGCTTCACACGAAAAAATGCGTAGAATCCAAAGTT
>JAHWFO010069717.1:717102-728687 GCA_023313115.1 Rhysida immarginata | reverse complement strand
ATTACGAATGTCCGTAACCATCAAAGAGTAGAATAAGATAGACAGCGCATTCGCCTGCGCATTGAGCATTTCGGATGCCGACATTGAGGCAAAATAACCAACTTCGATTTGGGGACGATGAGAGCGAAGCGGCGCTGTTTACAATGCAAAGACCGTGTCGTTAGCATTTTCAGATATATAATTCTCCATAAGAGGAACTGTTGTTGCGAGCAGTTGCTAAGGAGATAGTTATTGGCTTTGCGCACTCTATCTTATCCTCCTCTATGATACCATTAGAATTTAGCTTGAATTTTCTTTGAGCACCGAGAGATGGCATTAATTTGGTAGCATTTTATGATCCTATTTTCATTGTAGTGCATAACGATTGCAATTGAGTGCTGCTAGAATTTAATGCATCGTAATAAATTTTCTTACGGTCCCGTGATTTTTTTCACGGGAGAAATACTCGTTATTTATAATCGTTGTTATAACATTATTATTAGAATTTAATTTCAAGCACGATCTAGAATAGAATGGTCCGAAAGCTCCATTGTTAATCCACCAATCACGAGTTTTGAGAACGGAAGTAGACATCAACGATTAATGAAGAGTCGGATTAGCGAAATAGTATTTGTTCTTATCTTTATGACAACATTCCAAAATTTCGAACTCTGCACCAAAACGGCACTGAAACACATAAACAATGAAGGAAACACTATCTAGAATATTTTTCGGGAAAAACTACAGAAGAAAAACCAAAAGCTTGATTTTGATTTCACCCTTCTTTTTGAGATTTTTGGTTTGGTAAAACAATTTTAACCCCGTAATCATCTTGCAAAAACGATTGTGCTTTTGATAACCGACAGAGCAGCCTTCCTAATCCAAGCTAAGAAAATAGCTTCCGAGATATCAAATGAAAAGATTATTAAAGTATCTTTTTATGCTAGTTCCATTAGTTGGCGCCACGGTGCAGGTACAACCAAAATGGCAGTCTCGCCCGAAAAGGCGATTTGTGTCTTATCAGGAAATATGCGAAAACCAAACCTAACCTAACAAATGAAAAACGAGAAAAAAACTTATCCGTGAATACCTTAACCAAACACTTACACAAACCGGCGGTGATCTTTTTTTCCGTGTTGTACAAACAAAACTTTTGCTTCCATGAGGCCAAAATGTTTGAAATTTTTGTAACTGAATGAGTATGCATATGTACCATATGAGAACACTAGCTGGATGCCCCCACCCGACCATTTCTACCAGCGCCCAGGTGCTCTGCATTAGGGTAGGGCACCCATGAGTAACAATTCTATTGCTTAAATTTTCAGTGGTAAAATCTTTCTGTTGTTTTTAACGGGATCATTGACTAAGCGAATAGATGTAGAATCAAGCGGTTTGCACCATTATAATAAAAATTCAGTGAAATTGAGCCTTTTCAAAAGCAGGTTTAAGTAAACATTATGGACTGTTTCTAGAATTAGAAAGATAGATCACAAATTTATTTAGACATCGCCATTGTTATATAGGCTGTTACGCTTGGCTCATTTTTCCTTGTTAGTCTCAGCTTGAAGTAAGACAGACAGCAATAGTTTGACTTCGCGAGTCTCGCGTCAACAAGAAATGTAAAAATAAATGAAAATAATGTTGCAGCTGTCTTAATAAATTGTAGTCTAGCTTTCCATCTTTTTTTTTTTCGAGAAATTTACACTCAATACAGTAAGTCTCGATTATTAACAATTTTGAAATTGATGACAAACAAACGTTAATTCAAGTATAAATAATTTGCGAGATTCTGTTTTTTTGAACGATTTATTTCTTGAGATTTATTAAAGCATTTTTAATTTTTGCCCACTTTTATTTTTTATTTGATATCTTAAAGACCACTATCCTTTATCTCGTTACGGAGTTGGAAATTTTTTATAGTCTATCCAACGAAGAGGAAAGGTTATAAAACGGGAAGTTAACAATTGAATTAGGAAGTTTAACTGGACATGCCCACTCCAACTTTCGTTGGACAGAGTATAATTATGTACTATATTCATTGATAATGAAGTCAATCGTCACTGTTGCGGTTACGAAAAGCAATTGGAATAATATCAGTCCATTATTATGGCTGAGTTTCCTGAAGCGCAAGAAGGTTGTTGAGTTCTTGTGTCCGAGCGTGTCCAGTAATTTAACATTAAAAAGCATAACTGAAACTAGCTATTTACGTCAAATGGACACGCCCATCCTTTTTTATATTGGGCACGGTAGGATATATGTATGTTATTTAAGATACCATATGTTTATATAAAATCACATTTGATTAAATTCTGTTGAATGGTAAATTAAAATTTTCGTCAGCAGAAATATTTAAATAGTGTTATACTTAAATATTCAACGGCTTCAGTATTCATTCTTCTGCAGCAGAACAAAAAATAAACTTTATTAAAAGATATCAAGAATAAACGTGAAGGAGGAAAAAAATCCACTTTCTCAACTTTACTTTTAAATTGTTTATCTCCACCTCATCTCTGAAAAAGTAATTTTTTACGTATATTCCTTTGCTCTAGCTTTTTTAGAAACACTTTCTTCATTTCGAGAATTGTCCTTGCAGTCTTTTTTATAAACGCATTCTGGTTGCTTCTAGCACGTTTTCACAAACATAACATTTAGTTGTAGTATGTTGCTTCTCGAATTTGTTCTCCACGATGGAATGAATATTATAACAATGCTACTTGCATAAAGCAGTAGACCGGAAAAAAGATACAGCTCTGACCTATAAAAAATGCAAAGATATGAAGTATTAAATAGAAAGTAGGTAAGAATTTCGGTTGACTACCGTATGCTGTACAGACGCGTCTAAAAAAAGTGAAAAATATTTAAATATTCTTTTAAAACGTTGATATTAAATACGCTACAGTGAAAAACGGAAAAAAACGCTTTTGATAAGATATTTTCGGCGAGTGTTAATATTTACTAAGAGAGCATATGTTATGCCATATTTTTTAATTCTTATGTTTATGTTCTTGACCAAATTCTAAAAATATTTCTTCTTTCACCAAAAGGAGTTTTTTTTTTTTAGTAAAGAGTATATTTATAAATTTCACGTTTACTTTCGCTTTCTCTTTCTCTTTTCTTTCCTTTTTTTATCGTACAAAATGATTACACTCGGCATAATCGACTCGGTCGGATAAAAAAAATAAAGTCGGTCACCAAAAGATGGAAGAAAAAAAAAGAAGAAATGATAGCCTAGCATCGCTTGCATCAAAAGGAGAAAAAATACGTTAGGTGAAGAAAAAGACAGCAGGACAGAAGAGCTGGAAGCAAGGGGTTCCCGAGAGAGAGAAAGGTTGGCACTCGGCACCAAAAGAACCAGATGAAATCCGCCATGTAACAGAAATGTCTGGAGCACGGTTCGGGTAACCTATTAAATTTTTTAAACCAAAAGAAAAAAACATAACGTTGAAGTAAGAAAAATTTCAAAGTGTTTTAGAAACATATGAAATGGAAAAAATGAAATTACGTTAAAGATGAATGATAATTTAAACTATAAGGACTTGTTCAACGATGGATGTTAAATCATGTGCTCATAACGTTTTATTGATTTAATTAATTTGTAGCGTTGCTAAGATGAAGGAACATCCCGCTGCACTATGGAAGCTGCACTGAAGGAACATGGAGTAAATGCGCAAGTAAATTGCGTACCGTTAGAAACAATATAAATATAGGCTATATTTTCATATTTATCTATTAACAATAAAGAAAAGCGCATAATTAAATACTTATCTGAACTAATTCACCATTTCATGGACAAGAATGCAATAGATCTCAACCTAAAATCAGCCGAAATACTGTATTCATAAACTCACGAACTCCGGTTTTATTGAATATGTTTAATCTTTTACTGGCTACTCTTATATCCACTTTAGATCAAAATTTAATTTATCTCTTTATTTAACCATTGGAATCTGTAGAGAATGGAATGTAGCAAGCTTGTTGAAGATGTTTTGGTGGGCAGGATCTGTATGTCTTTGATATTTTAGGTAGATATAATATTAACTGCCACCGTCGAAATAAGTGTACGGGTTTTTTTTTTCTTTTGTATCTTATTTCGTGACAAAGTTATTATTTTAGAATTTTTAATTTTTTAATCATTTTGATCTTTCATTTTTCTATTTTATGAGTATCTACCATGGGAATTCTCGCCCTTGCTTTCGCTGTGTAATGAGTATACACCATAGGAATTCTAGCCCCTTTTCTGCTTATGTCAGAATAAAGATTATTTATTATGTTTATCGAATGCCAGTCAGAAACCTCTCTCACCGTCTTTGGTTTTACAGTTATGTAGTTCTATTGCAATTTGATTTTTTAATTTAATTAATTTAAGTTCCCTGTGTTTCTCAAAATCTAATTAATATACTGTGTAATTATCCGGGTAAATGCTTAGCGTGAATTAATTGCATTTACAACAGTTTCTCGACACAGGAGTATCGTACATACAAAACTTTATAAATCCAATTTTAATCGCTGCGGATATGTACTTTACACGTTCAAATGCGGATTCGAGCCTTAGCTCGCCTGATTACCGTTCTCCTTAGCTTAACACGTCATCCCAGGAAACAAATGGCACTAGAACAGGTAACAGGATCTCTCTGGGCCTCATCTCGTGGCATCCGCAGATAAAATAAGCCTGGCATAGTGAGCTCTTAACTATTTAAAGTTTGTCACAAAATGATAGAACAAGTCTTTAAGTGTCGTAACTTCTTTAATACCTTTTTAAACAACATGATGCAAAACATAATTCTGATTCAACTTCAACCATTTTGCACATGTGAACATTATTTTATTGTTTAAACTTCTTGTTATTAGGCCAGTCGAATGAAAACGAGATTTTTAAAGGCGTTGGTACATACATGAACAAATTTAGAAATAAACATCGTGGGCGTTAAGGCAAGCGAGTTACTCAAGAAGTTTCCGAGTTACTCATTCTACATCATAACACGTGTTCACTTGTGAGTACTAACCAGCACTTGTTACAAATTTGACTGCGTAACTCGGAAACTTCTCGTTGGAATTCGATCAAATTTTAACGGTATATACAGTCTTATGTGCCCTGTTATTCCTCCAAATTTCATTAATCTATACTTCACAGAACCTGAGGGTATTAACTTGTTGATCTTGGTGGCGGCATTTTTATTTCTGTTCATATCTCAGTTATCATTCAAATTAGGACCCATGTTCATAGGACTTTTTGTGTTTACCTTGACCTCTATAATATCCCCTTAAATTGTTTTACACACGATTTGAATCACCCTGTATGTCGTGGGTGTTTTTAGAACTAAGTGAACTGGAACTCCTCCCGCCCCTTCCACTCTTCGGAATTTTTCCTTTTTTGCTTAAGTGCCCTTTTCCAAGACGGCGCAGGGGGAATTTTTTACGAGTCTATTGGCATATGCAATTCTTTATAATTAACCGATAAGGGTCAAATCGCATGTGGTCTGAGGAGCATTCATTGTTTGTTCGTGCGGAAGTTTATGCTCATCCTTCAAGTGATGCCATTGAAACTGTAGTTATTTATAATTGTTGCTGCCCAGCATCGTAAGTCGTTAATTTGGAGAATCGTTCGCCAAGCTTTACAAGGAATTTTTTCCCCGAACTGTCTGTCTCATTATATTGATTTCGTCATTATCCTTTTCAAACTAATGATCACCACGGTTCATTCAACGGGATTTGCCCACTTCGTCGACGGTGTTTCGAAATGCTCATCCGTGCGACATTGAAAGTGTGGAATCTCTGTGTGTGCGCCACTAGAGTGATCCAGATTTGAATTCACTACAGTTTATATCCTCATTGAAATTTGTCCGGTGTAATACCCTTTAATCTATCGATGAAGTACTGCATCAGCTGTGTATTTGTGTAGCGTTCCAACGTTAATTTGTGTACCACATATTCCGACTCTGCTTTATCCACGTGACAACAATATTGTGAATATAACAAGAAGTTTAAACAATAAAATAATGGTTACATGTGGAAAATGGCTCAAGTAGAGGCAGAATTCATTATGTTTTCATCATATTGTTTAAAAAGTTTTAAAGATGTTACGACATGCGAAGATGATAGTTCTATCATTTTGGGACAGAACTTAATATGTTTTAACTTTTAATATTACATTAAGATTGCTTTAAAAGAGAACAAACTTACAATGTCTAACGCTTGTTTTTCACTCTTTTTGATTACATTCGACTAGGTGTGATGGCAACAAGTTTACATTGTGGAAAAACCCGGAAATGGACAGCATTATTCACCCCATCCGCTTGCTGTCAGCTTCTACGTACATATAAGACAAGAACTTCGGAAAAAACTAAACAGCTACCCATTTGTGACTTCATTATTCACATTATGAAAAAAAAGACAATTCATACAGGTTTTTTTAATATATTTTTGACTATTGTTATTTTATGAAATTTCAACATCCAGATCTGGACCTTAAAATTCACTCTGTCTTAAGACAATTTACCGCTTCATCATGGAATTTTCACCGCTACCCCTGCCATCTATGGAGTTGCTTGGCTAATATTACTCTTAAGCCTCCAATCATCTTCATTTTGTTTCTAAAATATTTAGCCAACATCTAAATATGTAAAGGTAGGAAATGTCTCTTAACTACAAAAAAAAAACAAAAACGCTCGAGTGTTAAACGCCAGATACGTATTTTTGCTTACATTCTCAACAACAAAAGTATTACAGAAAAAACTTGTAAAAAAAGTTATCCAGGTGTATAAAAATGGTAAAAACATTTCAAAAAAATATGTTCAGATATATGCAAATATCAAAAATATAGGTTTTGGTATTAAACTACATATATACAGTTTCTGATGTCAAAGAAAAATACAGAAATAGCCCTTAATCTCGCAAATCCTAATGGATGAAGAATCGTGGTAACACAATTCGATAATATACAGGGTGACCTAAATTTATCCAGCATAATTGTTTAGGAACATTGTATGGTTCAAATGGAACAAAAAATGTCCTATAAAATTACATTTAGTTTCGATCGTGTGTGAGATATCGACGTTTGTCTATTTTCTTGTAGAGTTGTTAAAGCAAATAAGTAAAACACTTGAGAGTGCAGATCACTTTTATTCTGCATACTGAACGAACATCACATTGAACTACAAAACAAAACTAAAATGATACAAGGAATAAGAATAAGAAGAAAGTAACAAATCAATGTCGAGGAAGCCCCTCAAAATGGTTGGCCCCAGCTCCAATGCACTGGTTACATCTTCGGACAACTGAGCTGGTAGCTGCCACATTCTGATCGGGTGTAATTGCTCGACTACAAGCTTGAATGGATGCAATGAGCTCATCTCTGGTGGTGGGCGGACTGCTGTAGACCTCCTCCTTCAGTGTTCCCCACCGAAAAAAATCTAATGGGGTGAGATCCGGTGACCTAGGAGGCCCAGCCACTGGACCACCTCTACCGATCCATCTGTCCGGATAATTGATATTCAACCAGTCTCGCACTCCTCTACCAAACTGGGCCGGGCATCCGTTCAATTGCAATCGGAGGTTTCTTCGTACATAAAATAAAATAGACAAAGGTCGATATCTCACACACGATCGAAACTAGATGTAATGTTTATAGAACATTTTTTTGTTCCATTTGAACCATACAATGTTCCTAAACAATTATGCTGAAAAAAGTTTGGGTCACCCTGTATAGCCACAGGAATACTCTGACAGATATCAACAATTTGATAGAAAACGCGCAGCAATGGAGTCTTTTTACATTTATAGACATTCTAAGGAAATATTTCATTAAGTTCAAAAATTGCGATTTATCCTTTACTAATCAGCCCGTGTGTGCTTTTTCCCATTAGGAAAAACCCTCGTGTTGGTTAAGAAGTACACCAGATTCATGATTAACGCTCGGGTTAGGTTCCTGAATGTGAACTTTATTCAAAACAGCGATATTCAAATACTGGGGCTCATGCACTATCCAGATGTCATATGACGCTGTATTTTGAGACCTTATTGACCGTTAATAATAAAAAAAAAAAGGTAAACGTTATTTTCAACGAAGTTACAAAAAATGATTCAACGTTAACCAAATAAATGTTAATCAAATACACGTTAACCAAGAAAGTGGTGTAATAATTATTTAGGTAAACTCTTAACTTGACAGGCTAAAAATCGGTTTATACCTAAATTTTCAGTAGAAGTATCCCTGTTTGCCATGCGCAGTACTATCAGTATCTTTATACAAGTAATCAAGTTTGTTGTATTTAAGGCTAGAGAGCCAATCAATTTGGAACAAGCAAGGGTCTGAATGATATTTGAGAAACTGTCCGTTCCGAAAAGAAACCGCTAAATGTTAACAGCAAAAGTGACAAGAGGAGGATCTAGCGCTCACTTGAAGAATTAATTACCTTAAGGAATAACGGAATTTCTGCATATTGAAATAGGTGTGTTTTTTCTGACTTGTTGCTAAATAATTCAACATGAGCCAGAGATCATGTAATTAATAGCAGGGCTAATATCAGTATTCTTTTTAAAGGGAAAACGTCATTCGCGATGGGTTCATAGCTGGATATGATAATGGATGGTAGCTACATCATAAGTGCATGTCTCATTAGTGTTGTTATTTCTGTGATGAACAAATTCTTGAAGGAGATGATGACTCATTTCATCTGAAAGAAAAGCTTATTGCAGAAGAAATAACTCGCCTGGTTCCATGAATTGCATAAGCTGATTTGAGACTAATTTATAGATTAACAAACTGAATAAATCCTTCTTCAAGATGCCATTAATCAGTAACTCAGGCAAATTATTAGGCTCAACCCAAGTTTCTATTGTTTTTTTTTTTGTTTTTTTTTATTTTTTATGTTAGTATTTTTCACATTTTACTGGGAACAAACTGAAATTGTAAAACTGATTTGCAATATTATTGGTGTTAAAGGGGGTCTCTCTTTAAAAAAATTTCTATCGGAAAATTTTATACATAAAATTTACCTCAAAGATGCCAGTCTTGCTCATTTAGACTCTTACATGAGCTGTTTTCATTTGTCCGTTATTTTTTTAATTCGTTATTTCATTTTCGATAAAGTGTGATCACTTTAAGTATTTCTAGTGATACTGCAACTTTTCTTAGCCTATAATAAGCATTTTCTGTTTTATTTAGACCATTTGTGCTGAGAGAGTCCAGATCTAGTATAAAAATAGCCGTTATTGAGCCTAATAATTGCACTCATTATGGCACACAGGATATGAATTCGAATCTCTATCTAAAAATGGAGTGAAGAATTCGTGATATAATTTTTAAATTTACTGTAAATGATAAACAAAAACAGAATTTTCTTTACAGTGGTAAAATTTTAAAAATACTTCAAATTTTAAAAGTTTGTTAAAATAAATAGTATTAATTATTCATAATTATGACTAACTTCAGAGAATTCTATTAGGCGTTAAACTTAAGCCACTGTCAAGCTAAATGCAGTTATTGTCACCATTTCTTTCTATTCTGTTCTTAAAGCCCTCTACGTTTCTCTTGTGTAGCGTTGACGCTTCTCTGAGCATTTGTTTTCTTGTACCTTTAGATGCTCTCGTTTCCTTTTTCGAAATCAGTTGACACAATCTTGGGTCACCTTCTTATTGCTTTTTTTGCATTTACCTTTCTTTTTTTTTACACCTGAGGGAACACTAAACCTCAATGTTTTAATTGTAGCCTAGGTTTCTGCCAAGGGAGTATTCATTTTTTGTTTGTTTAAGAGAGCAGGGAATTTACAAAATTTTTAATATAAACTACAATTTAATTTTATATGCATGAAACTGAAATCAAATCATAAATAAAATTACTCAAACTTAATAAAAAAATTAAAACGACAAATCCAAAGGCAAACAAATCAAAAGAAGCAAATGATAATAAATCGATCGAAATTTTTAAAAAATATAATATATATGGGAAAACAAATCCTTCATTCTCCCTTCATATCAAGTTTCAGGGAAAAAATATTGAAATTATCAGGAAGTAATTGAATTATTTCCTCTGAACAGATTTCCTCAAGAGCAATCCTATTCTCAAATTTCATAAGGCTTAACGAGCTTTATCGTTCGTATGCAGTTCCGAATATTTTTTACGCCTTATAATTTGTTGTAGCTAAATATCCAATGCTATAATTTTCTAAGTTCTTTCTTAAACGCTAATTGGCTGGATTTACTCCAACATTATACAAGTATGTCATACTGCATTCTTTTGATCGGTGGCACTGTCTTGATCTGATTGGCTGATCTCAGCTCTTTCCTTTTTGAAAATAAAAGTTGAACGTCGATAAGTGCAAAGCTGTGTACTTAAGCAAGAAGCATAAGTGCGCTCCGAAATCGCTCTTTTTAAAGATAAGGAGGTAGACTGGGTCAATAACTACAAATACCTTGGCGTGATTATTGATTCAAAGCTTTGCTGGAAACATTATATAAAATATGCACCGAACTAAGCGAAGAAGGCCAAGTTCAACCTCATTTTTCTCATGGGCCGCAATAGTGCCCTTGGTAGCGACAACAAGCTACTTCTTTCCCAAAACCATGCCAACGCAAACGACCATCTGCAGAAGTAGATGGAATGAGATTTAATGGACGTTTCAAATTGTTACCCGGAGCGTTTAACGATTGCCCACTAGGCAAGAGAACTTCGCAGAATCAGTCTATCCATTGCGTCTTTCAAATGACGCGCACTGCAAATTCGTCCAAGACCTTCTGAAGGATATGCTGAAAAAAATGAAGTGTCATAAAATGACTCAGTGACGGGTATTTTGAAGTACTCACTGCATATGAAGTGGCATACAAAGTATCGGAAGCCGAGGTACATTCCTTATCGAATATGATAATATAATATCCCTCTTTGTCTGCTTTTGTTCCAATATGCATTTTGTGGATGACCTCTTGGGGCCATACCTATTTATCAAAGTGTATTTCCCTTAGTATCTGTCCACATAGGGTAAGTTCTTTGGTGGAAGTACCCACCCGCTTTCGTCCCACCCGATCAAACGTAGACTCCGCCGTTCGATTGTTAAAAATAACAGTCTCTACGTCAAATACATTTTTAATGCTCTGGAAGTAAAGCCCGAATTCATTAATTTCTACTTATACGAGGGACGGTCATAAAGTTTTAATTATCACTTTGAAAAAATCAAGCTGCCACCATGAAACTTGGAGATGGTGTTAGTCCTTCTCTACATATTCACCCTGCAATGCGACACGTTTTTCCCAACGATGGATGATTCGTATATCAAACAACTTGATACGTCTTACAGGACACACTCACGCATGCTGCTTCTTTGGGCTATCAAATTTTGCCTCACTCCCCGTGTTCTCCTGACATGGCTCCCAGTGACTTCTTCCTCCTTCCTCGGATGAAGAAACCATTGCGTGTCAGGCATTTCCAGAATGACGACGAGGTGATTTCCTGAGCAGCCAAACTGCAGATTTCTACAACCAAGGTCTCCGCCAAGTCATCCATCGTTGGGAAAAACGTGTCGCATGGCAGGGTGAATATACAGGGTGGTCCATAAGTCTGTCCCCCCTTTTTATTTTTTGAACCGAAGCAGATATGTCAATTTTGAGGAATCCAA
>JAHWFO010069717.1:683519-697102 GCA_023313115.1 Rhysida immarginata | reverse complement strand
TGAAATCTACTCAAGTCTTCACCTTGCCTGGGTATCGTGTTTATCGCAAGGATCGGCCACTGGGTAATAATACCAGCCACGCTTTTGGCGGAGCAGCGATCATTGTTAAGGACGGCATTGATCATCGTGAGTCTGTCACCCCAGACTTTGTGGGAATGGAAGCAGTCTCCGTGATTATAAACGATGTGGACGCAGGCGAAATCAAGTTCATCTCTTTATATAACCCACCCAAGCAGAAGCTTGATCCGTGCGAACTTGACGAGCTGCTGTCTGGGCCCATCCCAGTTGTTATTGCGGGCGACTTGAATGCCAAGCACCATGCGTGGAACTCCAAATGCCCCAATCAAAACGGCAATATCTTATATGGATATACCTTAAACGAGATTGACACCTTCGTTGCTGGTCCCCTTGATGACACATACTACTGCGACCACTCTCCTGTTAGCGACGTGCTGGATATTGCAGTTTTTAAAGGTTTCCTCAAGCCCTATAATATTTTCACAGTCGACGATTTATCTTCTGACCACCGTCCAGTGATGCTTATGTTTGAGAGCTTAAACATCGATAAGAAGATTGTGCTCCGCTCTAAACAGGACTGGAAGCTCTTTAGTGATATTCTTAGAGAAAATAGCATTCCTTACAAGGAGGTTATTGATAAGGAGGATATCTATAGTATATTAATGCTATCACCCGTGTTGTCAAAGATGCCACTACTTCCAGTACCTCTACTATCGATCGTAAGTGTCCTGAACATCTCGACCAGCCTCCTTATATCAGGCGTCTTATTCTCGAAAGAAATTCTTACAGAAGATTATGGCAGCGTAAGCGACTTCCCTTCTTCAAAACCAAGTACAACCGGCTTTCTCGCAAGGTTCAAGAGGAGGTTAAAGCTCTACGAAATCAAAGGTGGAGCGAGAAACTGAAGTCCTTGTCTGTCCAGGACAACTCGCTCTGGGGAACTGTGAGGGCCTTAAAGGGCAACAGACCAATCAAACTGCCGCCACTGCTTGCAGGAAATGGCAACGTTGTCATCAGTGACGGGGATAAGGCTCAATTGATCGCCGATTCCCTGAAAAGTCAATTTACCACGCCTGGTGAGACAAACTTGGACAGCCTCCAAAACACTCAGCTAGTTAACTATGGGTGTATCGCTTACCAGTGCATTCATCGTGTTCCCACCCCTGAGGAAGTCATTAGTGCCCAAGAAATTTCCGACGTCATCAAGCGACTTTAAACAAAGAAAGCAGCAGATATTGATTCCATTACTAACAGTGCGCTCAAGAACTTGCCTTCTAATATAGTCTCGATCATTACCAAAGCCATGAATGACTGCTGGAAACTTGGTTACTTCCCCGACCAATGGAAAGAGTCCGTCATAGTTACCATACCAAAGCCTGGTCTAAACCCTGCTCTTGCTGTCAGCTACAAGCCCATAAGTTTGCTACCCGTGCTATCAAAAGTTTTCGAACGCATCATTCTGAAGAGGTTTGACGAATTCTGTGTAGCAATCAATCTCGTTCGTGATGAGCAATTTGGCTTTCGCCCAGGTCACTCCTGCCAACTTCAGATCTGGAGGTTTGTTGCAGATCTAAACACTCCTCTTAACTGTGCTAAGTATGGTGGTCTTGTGTTTTTGGATGTCCGTAAAGCTTTTGATCAGGTTTGGCACAAGGGCCTCATATATAAGATGATTACTTGTGGTTTTTCGGATGAACTGATTACCTTGATTAGTTCCTTTCTGTCAAACAGGACATTTCGTGTCAAGGTTGGCTGCTTCATGTCTAACCCTTGTGGCGTCAATGCTGGTGTTCCTCAGGGCTCTGTCCTGGGCCCTGCACTGTTCAACTTTTTCATCCATGACTTCCCAACTTTTACCAAGTGCAAGCTATATCTCTTTGCTGACGACGCAGCCATCATGACTACTGACCGCAATCCTACTCACGTTATATCACGCTTACAAAAGGCCTTACGATTGTGCGAGAAGTGGTTTGCAAAGTGGAGACTTGACCTAAATGTTGACAAATGCAAGGCAATGTTCATTACGAAGAAACGTCGGAAACCACCGAGTCCTCTCTTCCTTTCTGGTAAAGAGCTCGAATGGGTTAAGAATTACAAATACCTCGGAGTGATGATAGATGCCAGGCTAAATTGGAGTGACCACGTCTCCTATGCGATAAATAAAGCTAAGAAGGCTAAGTTTAGTTTAGTTGCTTTTCTGGGGCGAAACAGCGCTCTTGGAATGGATAGCAAACTCTTGCTTTATAAGATAGTTATACGAACCATTCTTCTTTATGGTATGCCTGCCTGGGCTACAATATGCAAATCCAGATGGAAGGATCTCCAAACATTCCAAAACGTTACTCTGAGGACTATCGCCCAACTTGACAGGAGAGTCGCAACAAATATTTCAATTGCTGAAGATTTCCATATACCTCCAATTGGTAACTATGTCCAGGAGTCGTTGAATAAGTTGCTTCCGAAGATTAAGGACCATCCCAATCCTCTGGTTGCAGATATTCTGGAGCATCCACTCACGTTTAGAAGTTTACTCAGGCATCGCAGGCCTCGACACGTCCTGGACATCAATTTCGACGACATCCAAAAGGCCATCTTTCCCGAATACTGGATCTCATAGCTCCTCGTGCCCCTCGTCAATCAACAATCAACTCTATCGTCCTTATAGGAAAGGACCCCATCTTATCCTCTGGACGACTTAACTAGGTTTCATCTGGCTTCTTGCCTAGTTCAGTGTACTTCCCCTGGTTACTTCCTGGATGAGTATGGCAGTGAAAGCGTTGCTTTCGGAGCGCTCGTTTCGTTTTTCCCTGCGCTGTTCGATTGTCGATTGTCACACACTAACCTAGTTCCTTGTTTTGAAGACTTCACAACTGTCAGTAGATTTCATAGTTTTTAGGTTGATTTATAGCGCTCATGAAGACATATTTGCAAGTAACGATTAAATTGTGACTTTTTTGAGTGTTTATAGCACTAAACTATAACAGGGTGACTAGCGACCGGGAAAACCTGGAAAAGTCAGGGAATATTACAAAAAATCAGCAAAATAAATGCGAAATAGGAACGAAAAATTTGAAAAATATCAATAATATTCTATCAAGATAGATTTTTTTGCTGCTTATGATCAGGGAAAATAACGTGATAAACCGGGAAAAATCAGGGAATTTTACGAAATCGTTTTGCTAGACACCCTGCTATAAGTTTTTTCCCCGAATCTGAAGGATTTTGGGGTCTGTGATTGAGGTTTTCTGGTTTTCGACCTCCCAACACTGCAATAACGCTGCCTCTACTAACTTGAAGGATTGTACTAGTGCATTTGGCATCCCTGCATGGTGTAACTGAAAACGTCTTTCATCGTAACACATAATTTGTTTCCAATTATCGACTGTCGAAGCCTTATGCTGCTGTGAGAAATGGAACCGTTTTCTCTTGTTACCTGCAGACAGCAAAGGTGCTCGAGCAGTCCTTCGGCTGATGCGGTATACGACGAACAGTCCGTCCAGAAATCATCCGAGAGGATCTTTGATTAGGGTGTGCTGTAATTTCCTGCACAATAGCTTTTCTGTTGTCTTTTGTAATTCCGGACACTCTCCGTTCCTCCCGAGCATTCACTAGTCGATGATCACCACAATTTTTTGGCTGATAGTAAAGTCTTTAAACATTAGCAACAGCTCCTCTTGAACATTTAATGAATGCGGTGATTTAGCTGATATTTTCTCCATGGCTCCGAACTCCTACAATCATCGTTAAATCGCTTAAGACGATCAAAGTGTTTAAGATCGCGTTGTTTACCCATATCTTCACAAACGAATCACTTCTACTATCGTCGTAAGCAATGATTTTCTTTTTTACACCAGTCTTGTCTTCTAGCGACAACAGCGTGGCGCCTTAGCTAATTTGCTTAAAACTATCAAATGGTTATAATAAATTGGAACTCAATTTATATAGTTCATAAAATTGTCCAGCTTATTAAGTGGAATAAAACATTCTAAATACGTAAAAATTCTTCTCTTTTCACGTGAAGCTGTTCTATTCATTTCTAGTGAGAACGTGAAATAAAAAGTTAATTTTACTCAAATTATAAAAGTAACCGCTGATGTTCTGTGTTGGCGGAGCTCTTCGATCAATTATGTGTCATCCTGAAACATTTGCCTGATGATTACACTGGTCAACAAAAAAATACTTTTTGCCAGCTACTTTGATGTAAAGTTATTGCCATCCTGCTGGACTTCTTCCCGCTGGACTTAGGAGCTGTTAGCGACGAACATGGTGAAAAATTTCACCAAGAAATTAATTTAATGGAGACAAGATACCAAGGCCGTTTCGATCCAAATATGATGGATGACTTTTGATGGTTTCTGAACAAGGAAACTAATGCTACAGACAACATTCAGAGCAAATCTTTACAACATTTTTGAATAAATACTTTATCTTCACCTACCGTACAGAAATGTTTTTATGGAATCTAAGATATGTTTACCATCATTTTAAATGTTTAAATAAAATAATATTGCTTAAGTTTCAGTTGTGTAAAACAGTCTCATAATGTCAAATTTAAACATTGGTAGTTTATACAGTATAACTCGAGATCCTGACGTGATAGAGAAATTTGAAGTTCAGATTTGGAATCAGCACACTTAAATTAGTCTAGAACACCTACAGTTTCCCCACGTAGCAAAATTGTTGTTGACTAGTGTATTCTTAAACAATTGTTGTCCTGACACTATTGTAATAATTTATCAGAATGACCTTCCAAATATCTAATTTAACCAAATATTCCAATAATTAAAATATCACAATCTCTTACGGTAATTTATTTATGATTAGGTTGAAGTTGCTATTGGTGTAATTTTGTACTTATAATTTTTGGTTTGTATTTTCCACAAAAACATTAAAAAAATTCCATAATCTAGAATTCGCAAATCGACTGTTGGACTTTAATTATTTTCTACTCAAGGGGAAGACTATCACAAAATCTTTATTTCAAAAGATTTCTTTCTGTTCATTACTTGACGGGTTACGTTGTGCTTAAATGAAACTTAAACTCACTCACCAAAAGTCATGGCACAAAATGGGGACAAACAGCCAAATTTGAGTGGATCCATGTTTCATCGATGTAAACAATAGGAGATTTTCTTCTCTTATTTTTTTCATATATCTCAGGTATACCTCTCCATGCAAATGTTTTCATTTGTTTGGAAACACGGCCAGAACTCATTTTTGCGCTACTTGATTTTAGCGCTTTTCTTCCCTTCATGACTATAGACCGATCTTTATACAGTGCTTTAACTGATCTGCATCTACAGCGACATCATACGAGCACATTAAGCAACTCAACGGTCTTCTCGTGGCGTGTGGACAGTAAGATTATTTTAACCTATCATTAGCCTATTTACAAAATGTCGCTCATTATTAAAAAAGAAGAAATCCTAAAATCATGTTTTTTGGGTTGTTATTTTTTTTGTGTGAAACTTCAAGCATACGTCAAAAAAGCGAATTTTAAATGATCTAAACAATTTAGAATATTACAATTTCCCAATTCGATTAGTAATTGGAATTTGATTTATCGTTTGAGTCTCAAATTAAGTGAGGAATTATTCATTTATTAAAAACAAAGGAAGTGAAAATTATATACCCTCTCGATTTCGACAAAAATAGGGAAATGAATTTGGAATTTAACCTTGTAATCAATATAGAGTCTCGTAAATTTTTTGGAACGAGCCGTCTCTATCACGACATGTCGCAGGTGCGAATTGTCTTGTAATGAAATGTCGGTATTCCGCCACTGAATTGTTCGGCTGCACAACAACGCTCGTCTTCACAGTGCTCAAGTGGTGTAGGACGTTCTTAATGAACTTCGATAAAAGTCCTACCCCATTTGGCGTAATTACCATAGGAATAAATGTAATACATAAAAGAGAGAGAAAAACATAACATGGTGGTTACATGAAGGATGATATCGAGTCTGTGTCGAGAGTATAACGGTCGCATGACAACAAGGGAAAAAGATTAGGTGCGCCGTCTGGTGGCAACACGATACATTACACACCTTCCCCCTTGATTGAGAGTACATAGTCCTTTAGGTAGGATGGCGGTCGGCTTTGTCGTTGTGGTCGAGTCTGGAGTGCCGCTGTCGGGAGTGTTGTCGCAGTTGCTGAATCGTTTTGAAACGTTTGTAATTGTTCATCACCTTGTTGCAGTGTTGACGAAGAAGGCGTATCGTTATTTTGAGTTGAAGGTGGAGTAAGTTCTTCGTTACCAGGTGAGGCTACGCTGTTTCAAGCGCGCATGTGATCCACGTGTCTTCGAGCGAAACTAGTGGGTGTCGCAATTTCGTATGTAACTGGACTCAGTCTGCGGTGTGCAATAGTAGGAATCCATGCTGATTCTTTTCCACTTTGACGTGCGTATACAGTAGCACCAGACGAAAATTGGCGGGCGGTAGTAGTAAATTGTTTAGTATCACGTTCCATGCTATCTGGGTGCGTCAAGTCTAAGCATGAACATAGGCGGCGTTTGAACAAAAGTTCAGCTGGGCTCAATCCTGTAGACGAATGAGGGGTAATATGTTGTGACAGTAAGTAGCTTGATAAACGTTTTTTCCAGTCGCCAGTGATGATACGTTTTAAGCTTTCTTTCATAGATTGAACAGCTCGTTCCGCTTGACCATTTCTGGCTGGATGATATGGCGATATTCTTACATGCCTAATTCCATTCTTTTGTGTGAATGTGGCAAAATGAGATGAGGTGAATTGCGGTCCATTGTCTGAAACGACTGTATCAGGAATTCCATGAGTTGCGAAAATTTCACGTAGCGTCGCAATTGTAGCTTGTGCTGACGTACTTCGCATTTGACGAACTTCAATCCACTTGAGTATGAATCGACTAAAACAAAAAACATTTGTCCCTGAAAAGGACCTGCAAAATCAATGTGTAGACGACTCCAAGGAATTGTCGTACGTTCCCATGGGTGAACCGGAGCTTGTGGAGGGTTATGTCGGGTAAGCTGACAGTTGGAGCAATTGTTGACAATGGTTTCTATGTCTTTATTCATGGATGGCCACCATACATATGATCGGGCAAGGGCCTTCATTTTTACTATGCCTGGATGAGCTAAGTGTACTCGTTTAACATGTTAGTACGAAGAGTTGGGGGAATAATTACTCTACATCCTCATAATAAGTATTTTTATGGACTGAGAGTTCAGTAAAACGAATAGCATAGGGTTTTAGTTCATTAATCATCGGTATAGGCAAACCCGTTAAAACATGATGTTTAACTTGATTTAGTATACGGTCATTTGCGGTGTGTTTTGCTATATCCATAGCAGTGATTGGAGATTCCTCGAATTCTTCAATAAATAAGATTTCTTTTACAGATGGAGGATCAAAGTCTTTAGTTGGGAGTGGGAGGCGACTAAGGGCGTCGGCATGAGAAATTTTTCCTGCAGGACAATATTCGAGCTTGAAATTGTATACGGCTAGAATAACAGACCATCTCAGCATACGGGGAGACATCATGGTGGGAGTAGGTTTATCTGTTGTAAATAGTCCTAACAACGGTTTATGATCTGATCCATATACGTAATGATGAAAATGTTCAACACCATGAATAATAGCTAATGCTTCACGATCAAGTTGTGAATAATTGCGCTCTGCTTGTATTAGAGTACGAGATGAGAAAGCAACTGGTTTTTCTATTCCAGAAGAATCAATTTGAGAGAGTACTGCACAAATTCCATACGGCGATGCATCACATGTCACTATAATAGGTTTTGATGTGTCGAAAGGAATGAGTACCTTTTCTGATGTCAATATCGCTTTAAGTTTTGAAAAAGCATTCTCGTGTGTACTAGTCCACTTCCATTGTTTTTTGTTGTCTAACAGACAGTATAAAGGTTCTGCAATAGCTGCTCGATTTGGGATAAAACTGTCGTAGAAATTAATTAGTCCAAGGAAAACTTGCAGTTCTTTCTTGTTCTTTGGATTCGGAGCACTTTTAATTGCTTTGATTTTTTTTTGAGAAGGGTGGAGTCCATTTTTGTCAATTGTATGACCTAGGAATTCTACTTCATGGACGTTAAATATGCTTTTGTCCTTACTGAGACGTAAACCTACCTTTGATAGGCGTGACAGAACTTGGCGTAGACGCTCTGCTAACTCGTTATGTGTTGAAGCACAGATAAGAATATCATCGAAGTATGGTATGACACCTGGAAGATTTGACAGAAGATTATCCATAACACTTTGAAAAATACCTGGGGCGACACAAACACCAAATTGTAAACGTTTGATTTTGAAAGCTCCTCGATGAGTAATGATAGTTTGGGCCTCTGATGAATCTTCATCGACAGGTAGCTGAAGATAGGCCTGAGCTAGATCTATTTTAGCAAAAACAGAGCTAGGTGGTATAGATGTCAGTAATTGTTGAACAGCAGGGATTGGATAAGGGTGATCCTGCATTGCTTTATTGATAGTTATTTTATAGTCACCACAGGCGTATCTCACCTGAAGGTTGATGATTGGAACTACAGGCGTTGTACATCTGGCGTTGTCAATTGGTTTTATGACTCCTTGTTCTAGAAGTGTATCAAGTGCTTTATCAATCTTTGGTCGTAATGCCAGTGGAACAGGTCTTGCTTTAAGGCGAATAGGTGGATATTTCGGATCGATAAGCAAAGAGATGGGTTGTCTTGGTACGAACCCAATTCAGGAGTGAATATATTAGCATAATAAGTCAGAACTTGTTGAACTGAATCATGATTTGTTTCGTTAACACCGGATAAGGTAATTCCTAAAGGTGCGAACCACTCGTAACCTAGAAGGTTTGATTTGTCTCCGTACGCGACTAAAAGTCGTAGATTTTGCTTAAATCCATTATGCTCAATTGTAGGCCAACATTGACCTTTGAATTCAATGTGTTGATGTTGATAGTCTCGTAGCACAAATGGTACCTTGGTGAGTTTAAGATTTCCATTCTTATTAAGGTCTCGGAAAGTTTTTTTCCGAGATGATGGAATATACTGATCCGGAATCGACTTCCATGTTGCATTTGAGTCCATTTATCTGTAGCGTCACAGAGCATTTTCGTGGGGGGGTGATTCTTGAGACAATTGATTAATTACATATTCGGGAGTGGCTGTGTTGACTTCTCCTGATGCATTTGTTGTATTATACTGCCTTTGGTTTTTTGTTCGTTCACGTGCACGACACACATGGAATATATGTCCTAGTTTCGAGCAATGACGACATACGGCGTTTCTATGAGGACAGTTTGAGCGGGAATGCCGGCCTCCGCCTCCTTGGCATTCTTTCTGAACGTGCTGAGTGGGAGTAGCAGCATTTAATGTCGGTAGAAGCACTGTCTCTTTAGTAGACGTTTTCTTCCTTGTTCTGAACTTAGAGTTTTTATTCTTACATTATATGTTGCTGATGACCTCGGGTGAAGAGGTAGAAAATCGTTCGTTTGCACGAATTTCTCTCACATGAACAGCTGCGGTTTCAGCAGATAATGCTTGCTGTGTGGCTTGTGTGAAAGTCAATGTTGATTCAGAAAGTAGTCGTCGTTGTGTTGATTCATCCTTCATTCCGCAGACGATTGATCTCGTAGACGCTCGTCGAGAGTAGCGCCAAAATTACATAGATCTGCTAGTTGACGAAGATCAGTGACAAATGAATTTAGTGGTTCACCTTCTCTTTGAGTTCGTTTGTGAAATTGGAAACGTTGAAAAATTGTTGATGGTATCGGGGCATAATGATTTTTTAGAAGAGTTAAGAGTTCTTCAAAAGTTTTTGTTTCAGGCAACGCCGGCGCAACAAGTGATCGAACAACGGCGAGAGCTTTTAGGCCTATGACGGCTAACAGAGTTGCTCGCTTACGTTCCGGTTCCACGATGTTGTTTGCAGCGCAGAAGTATTTAACTTGCTCAGCATAAATGTTCCATAATTTTGGATTATCGACATCGAAGGGTTGGAGAGTGCCAATGATAGACATGATTGTTTAATAGAGAAGAAACTTGCCTTGAGGAGATGAGCAAATGGATTGGAGTCGTAATGAGCGGGAGAAATGGCGTCTCGTCTTTGTTGCGGAATTTTTCAATCCAGTTTCATCGACGTGGTTTCGTTGAACATCTCATTGATTTAGATCCCATCCTCGTCGCCAATTGTTGTGTAATGAGATGAATCAACGTACAAGGTAAGGTAAATTAAGTAAAGGTTTAATTACCATAGGAATAAATGTAATACATAAGAGGGAGAGAAAAACATAACATGATGGTTACATGAAGGATGATATCGAGTCTGTGTCGAGAGTATAACGGTCGCATGACAACAAGGGAAAAAGATTAGGTGCGCCGTCTGGTGGCAACACGATACATTACAGTGTTGTTTTGTATAGTGGACTTATTCCGATCCGTGCAGAATCATTTCGAAAGAATGAATGAATTCCCGGTCAGTAATCGAAATCAAAATGAAGAAGTGCGAAAGTGGATTACCGACTTCATCGAGTTAAAAAATGAATTGTTCCTCCATCGCGGAATCAAACTGTTGTCTGAACGAAGGGCAAAGAGAGTGGGGAGGGGGGGTTCTAGAAATTTTGGCGTCGACTACAAAGGTCATTTTGCGCCTTTTACATAAGTTATAACAGTACGCAGCCCGGGACAAACACAAACATCCATGCCCACGGCGGGATTCGAACCCGCGGCCAGGCGGACTCGAGAACTAGAAAGCCTACGCCCTAAAAGAGAGTGGCAACCGACGAACAGATATGTAATAGTTTCCGAGTAACAACTAAAATTAAACTCGAAAAAATCCACAGAATTAAGTTGCCCACCCAATAATTTACATATGACGCAAAAATCCTACTGCTATGGCTATAAAGTAAAATAGTGTTTCATATAAACGAGATTTTTTAATGATTTTTTTTAAAATCGCAAGGTTATATTCAGATTATATTCCCAAATTTAGAATATGAACGAATCGTAGGAAACTATTATAACAATTGTAATAACACTTATCCCTTAATACTAGTTATTCAAAGAATTTTCATCCACCGTGTTCTACTTGAAAAAATATCAATTTTTTGGTAAACTTTCCTTTAAACAAAAACTTTCACACAAAATATTTATTGCCTTTATTTAAGAGGAGGGAAAAACGAGGGATGGGGAGAGAAGGAAAGACAGAAAAGCTTTATTTAAAAGAGCATCAGCATATCCCCAATGCCTCCCAAATAGTTCTTCCATTTTTTATTCATCTCTAACATGATGTCGAGAAAAGTTCTTATCGATTCCAAGATTACGCTATTCATGTTCAGTTCACTGGACGGACTTAAGTTTTAAGGATCCTGGAAAGCATGGACATCAATTGTGCAATGTAAATAATAAATTATTCAACTTTCTTGTTCAGTATCTTCCATCTTTTTTCCGACCCTATTTGGCCGGTGCGTCAGGTAATTGAAATCCCAAAACCACCACTTATCATAAAATTATTATTCGATGTAGTCTAGCTCTAAAAGCATGTGTTTTATTGCTTGTAATCAATTGATCCCTTCTTGTTAATTATTTATAAATAAATTCTTGGTTTTCAAATACAAATTCCTAACTCATAAAAGGGGAATTATTGTAACGTGGAAGCGTGATAGTTAAAGTTTATTTACAGAACAGGTGCAAGGAAAGTAAATATAAATAAAGTTTATTAAACAACTTGTTCAATAATGATAAAATGCAGCTCTACTAAATTATACATTCGGCTTGTTTAAATTAATTAATAACAGCAACTGATGCGAACTGGTTATCTTCACCAAGACCCACAAGAAGCACGATGTCAGGTAAGAATGATTCCAACGTGTCGTATCCGTAAATTTAACAAAGTCCAACGTCTTCAATGCCGACTTCAGGCTAAAGATGATGTTTCTCTTTCCGGGTTTTCTTCTACCAAGGCGGCACGCTCGCCGTGATCCTCATCCATGCAAAATTCCAAAAGAAAAGGATAAATAAATGTCAAACTTGTCCAAATATATATAAAACTCTAAGCCAGTAACTAATTAAGCATATAGCTAATTAATCCAAATTATAACACTAGCAGATAGTTTCAATTAAAGAGTCCAATCCAATCCAGAGAAATTAATCCAGCTATGGCTATATAAATTATCACTAAATGCCCTCCAATACGCAATCTGGGCTTGCTCACATAAAGTGCTTAAATCCAAACAATGGCAGCCGAAATAACCAAATTCTTACTCAAATGGAAAACATTATGCATTGCCGAAAACTCGCCCGCTAATAAGCAATAAGGGCTAAATGCTACTCCGAATTTAATTCGAAATCCAGCAGCTCCTGTGCAGCCTTCTTATGGAATAAATAATTATTGAAAATAAAAACTGGTCCAATGCAGCGCAATAGCTGCCTCTGTAACTCCATCCATTTGAAAACCAAAATAGCACGAGGACTGAAATCCGTTGAATAGCCTACTGATGCTAAAATAGCTGTGGCACAAACAATTCAGCGCACTACAATGCACAAAACTCCTACGAAGGACACACTCCGCAAATGATACAGCTTAAAATTTTTCTTGCTGCTCGGTTACCATATACCGAGAATAAAACTACTTTAATTTCTCTATCTGCACAGGTCGGCAATCTCGAAACCTCCTACTCCGGTGTCCGAAAATGCCTTGAGGCTATATGGAAAAATTCCATATACCCACATGCCACATTGCACGAATTTAAGTTCCTCAAAAATTTGCTGGCTGTCTCGCGATACGACGATACGACAGCATGTCAAATAGCCGAGCTGAAAACTGCTCAGGAAAACTCTAATGTCCGAGTCAATAAAATCAAACAAATAGTCTTTACCGTGATTGTTGGATACGACGGGCTTAGTCGGCTCTACTACAGTAGGGAGTCCAATTGCTGAACGGTTCTTCTGACGGGGTTCCTCTCCTATTCGAGACGGCTGCTTGGCTTCCCCGCGACGCTCGCTTGAACTGAGAAAACATAAAGCATTGATTCCATGCTCGGGCTCCGCCCTGCATGCCTTGGCGAATCCTCTGCAATTCCATTCTCTATTAGAAGCATTCCTCTTTCCTGTGACTTTGTCACAAAGCGTCGTATTGGCACGGAACCTCGTGTCCTCAGCTCTCGCCCGCTCCTCCGTATCTATCGACGGCAAAATCTCTTCTGATTTCAGTCGCGCTCCCCTCTCGCCTTCATGGCTCCGTCTCGCGACTTGCGCGAACGAACCATTCTCTCTTCCCGGGGGGGGTCCCCTTCACTCCTCGCTTAAACTTACTATTTGTAAAAATCCGAGTCGCGGAATTCTTTTTCCTTTCCGGATCGGGTTCCAAATTCCGTGACAATTATTAAAAGGAGAAGGCAATATTGATCCAGAGATTTTTTGAATTGACATTTAAGAAAAAGTTAAAATATAACATTGAAATAATGACATCATTCCTCCTACCATCAAGCTTGCAACTCGACGATAAGAAACAGATAACAAAATATTTAGGTAGCAAAAAAGTGTTTAGGGTCACACTTTTAGTTTTAGTATAATCGGACCTGAAGGAAATTTATAA
>JAHWFO010069717.1:669801-683509 GCA_023313115.1 Rhysida immarginata | reverse complement strand
GTCACACTTTTAGTTTTAGTATAATCGGACCTGAAGGAAATTTATAAACATCAGGCTGAATGAAAAATCTTTTATCCCCCTCTTATCTTGGACATGAATTTACTAAAAGCAATGAATAGGAAGTTGAGGGTGACCTTTCTGATGGACGGTACACTCAGATTGATTTCAACTATGCAAATTAAGACAAAAATTTCCTATTACAAACTTGCTCAAGTTCCGAACAAAACAAAAAAGAAAAAAAGTTTTCCAAAATCCGATGGACGGATCAATCAAAAATCGCATTGCAACTTCTACAATTGGACAATTGGGTCTTCTACTGTTTGTAGCTTACAAACAATCATGTGATAGAAATGAAATCATTTCAAACAGTCAATCCGCAACAGTCAGTCTACAGGGTGTACAATGTGATGTCCACATGCACCATAGCATAATTCTGCACGTGATTTCAATAATTTTTTTTATCCCGCTGATGGCCCTGCATGCTTCATGAATCCGTTATTGCAGATGCTGTTGTGAGATTGGTTGTGTAGCATAAACTTTGTTCTTGATGTATCCCCACAAGAAAAAGTCAAGTGGCGTTAGATCAGATGGGCGTGGTGGCCAATGAACTTCTCTTCCTCGGCCAATCCATCGATCGTGAAACATCGATTTTTGGATGATCCGTTGATCGGATTTTTGTAAACGTTTTTTTTTGTTTTGTTCGGAATTTGATATTAAACAAATTTGTAATTAGAAGTGTTTGTCTATCTCTTAAGGTTTAGAAGATACGATTTTCATTTGTTCTAATTTGCATAGTTGAAGTCAATCTGAATGTACAATCAGAAAGGTACCCCTCAGCTTCCGCTATACATTCTCTTTAGTTGACTTACATATCTATGTTTGTATTCAAGATAAAAGAGGGGGGGGGGGGAGTACTGATTTTAAGAATAAAGTTAATGTCATAATAACTGACATCTGCTTGCGTTTATTTTTAATTTAACCTTTATTAACCTTTTAATCTTCCCTCTTAAATAATAAAATATAAGTTTATAACCACATTTGTTTTTATTTTATGTAATTTCCTTGATACTATTGGATGCTATTTCTCAGGCTTTTAAGTATTCTAGATGAAATACAGACGAGTTCAATTTATTCCAGAATTTTTTTATATTTTATATAGAATATACATTGTAAAATTATAAAAATCGTAAATTGCATATTTACTGCCAACCATGCAATTAACTCCGCTTACTCATTCTTAAAGTAGTTATATTAGTTTTATATTGTTCGCCGAAAATTTTATCGTATTTTGACGTAAACTAGCATTAGCATGACTTATACCAAATTCAAAATGAAATACGTTATATGACACATTCTTTTCACGTAAAATATTTATTTAGCGTTTCCATAATAAAACGAGAAGGAGTCAACGCTCCTTTGCGTCGTTGCCGGCACTGACTGGAAGAGAACGATTGGAAATTCCCATTTTTGGTTAATATATGAAGCCATTTCTCTTTTTCACTTTCATAATATATGAACAGGAAGAATCGATATTTTAACATAAACTTAGAGGGTATTGAATTTAGGCCTTTCTTTCAGATAAAAATGTGGAAAAGTGTGACAAAGTATTTGATGGCTCGATATATTCAATTTAATACTCAGAACTTGTATATCATGATGAATTAAGCTTTTCTAAAACTACTTCCATGGAGTCATTATGCTTCACAAATATATGTCAACAATGTATAATCACGGGATCGATGTTGGAGCCATCACTGACAATCACATCTGGATGAATGTGAAAAAAAATGACTTATAACGGATGAGCTTTTTTTTCCTCTGTTGCATTTTTATGACTTTCGCACATCAATCAGTTAACAACATAGTCAGATTTTTTATATTTCTTTCAACATTATAGAAATAGAAAATATTTCCTTAAAAATTAAAAGGGGTCAGGTAATTCGTAATCAATTCGCTTCTGAGTGACTTCAACGTTAATAAATAACGCCTAACTTCACAAGAAATACGATGTTAATCTTGGGCGGCCTGATTTTTTTTTTTAAACAGTTTTAGTCAAACTTAAGTTTAGTGATTAATTGTTCATAAAATTCTCGATAAAAAGCTATAATCTTTCTCTCATTCGTGAGGTAGCTTTCTGTCCTTTCGTATAATCCATTTTCAGCCAAAATCCTCTAAGATTTACTCCACCCATTTGGTTTAAGCCTTCCCCTTAAATTTTCTGCCGAAGATGCTACTTCTACATGGCATTCATTGAGGACCTTTCAATACTCATTGTTTTTTGGGCCTTTCTTATGATTGAAATTTTGTCTTCTCTTCTACTTTCTATTATTATTCTGTAAGCATATCATTGTCGTCTTAATTAGAGCCGTTCTCAGGGATTGAAATTGAAAATTTCCAACAGAGCCATTCTGAATTGAAATTATGATTTATTACTCAAAAAATATTCTTCGACTTCGATGACACTTTTATTTAATTTATTAATTTTCTTGAAATGTATCGTTTTTCGTTTTTAAGTTTGCATACCTAATTCAGATAAGTTTGCAATCGATATAAATCTGTATTATAAAAAAAATGTTTATTGCGCTACTTGTCAGGTAGATATTTCTGATTAGAAAAGAACTTCAAGATAAAATTTATTCTCTTTTCTCTTTTGTCATCTTTGCCATTTACGTATACTAAAATACATGTATTACTGATATACATTCATAAAAAGCTATGCATTTCTTTTATAAACCTGTAGCCACAAAGCTATTTGACTTGTTACGTATATGTAACGATGCTAATGAAACAGTCTTCCCAATGTGTGCTTTTTATTTCTCAGCTTCAATTTCAGATAGCACAAGTGACATAATTTATCTCTCCCTCGAATAAAGCAAGAGTAATGGTTATTTTTTTTCCCTTTTGAAAATGGACTTGGATCGAAATCCCCGACAAGTGAAACCGCAGGGAGATATATTTGTCGGCTTCGAGCGCTAGGAATAACACGTTTCCAAGGCTGTTCACTCATTTTTCCTTTTTATAATTTTATTTCAAATAAACTTGTTATTACGAAATACATTATTTATCCAGAAAACACATTGAGGACAAAACAAATTACGAAGAAAGACGACTGATAATAAAAATATAAAACTGATGTAACGACAAATATTTTTTTCAAGAATATATTTCCATATTTGTTAGAGCATAAAATATTTGTAAATTAAAATTGAGCGAGAGAAAGCATTCATCACTGACAGGGTGAATAGCCTTCTTACAATATTTATATTAATTCCACTTTTCATAATTTACCGAAATGGTTTATGAAGGCGTAGAAGAACATTTTTCAAAAAAAAAAGATGAATATCATTTTCATGAGTTTCTTTGAGATAAAATGTGAGGTATATGTTAATGATTTAGTCTGCAGTTTTAACGATCTGCAAATAAAGAAGATGCTTTGGGAAAATTTCAAATTAAGATAGACGTGATAAGATAATGTCCTCGAATGTAATTTATGCATAAATTGTAAAGCAAAAAAAAATTAAATAATAATGAAACGAGGAAAATGATTATAGGAAATAGCAGTCTAGAGACAGAGTTCAAATTTATTTTGAAACTATAGCAACAGTTTGCTAACCATAAAAAATATCAGGCAAAATCCAAATTCTGTAATTGAAATCGTGGGCCCTAACTGGAAAAATTCTTAATTCGTGTACTGTTAACAATGCTCGACTTTGAATACAATCAGTTCAACAGTAATCAATCAATGCAGTTACAATTGCTATAAGGATATAAAGGGCTACAATTGCAGAGCCAAAACTAGAGGGAAATGATAGCCTTAGCAATATGTTGATGAAGTTAACGAAAAGATCGGCGAGGCAACTTCTTTTATTCCAAAATAAAAGCAGATAACGGATATAGAAGAAAAGTGTAACGTGTAAATGCTGGATGAAATGGAGTATTGCACAGTGGAAGACAAAACAACGTTAACAGTGGACGGATTAAATAAAATAATTGTTTATTGAAACAAAATAAATGAATCTATATACAGTATATAAAGAAGGATGTTTGTGGGTCTGTGCGTCTGTGGGTCTGTGGGTCTGTGTGTGGGTCTGTGGATCTGTGTGTACGTTTTTTATACAAATCTACAGTTTTATTCCGATCTTGATAAAATTTCGCATACATGACCTTCAAAGCATGAGGAAGGTCACTGTCTACCTCAGATTTCGGAAAAATAATAAATATCGATAAAAAATCGATATTCATGGTTATGGCAAGGCATATTAATGAGAAATATCTCATGACCAACAATGCAAGGCAAAGTTGGTACAACAATAGGTATCAACAATGGTATCAGCACGCAATTCACAAACACACTGCATGAACCAACAATATATATCTCATGACTAACAATGAAAGGAAAAGTTTGTGCAAGTGTAATTATCCCGGGCAACGCCGGGTACCTCTTCTAGTAAGATAATAAAATGCAAATAAATAAATAAATAATCTATGGGCTTATAGACTATCAAATCTTATTGCTAGCTTAGCAACTAAACATACAACTATGATTACCATCGTAGGACAAAAATATTAATATTCAGCAATGATTGTTTCAACACAATGTAACACTTCACTGCGTAGCACACAAAAGCACAATTGTAGAACAGCACTAAAATCGGTTTCTTAATGATAAGAGAACCGTTAGATAGTATAAATTATTAATCGCGCGCACGCACAAGTTTATCCAGAGCAAAGCACTGAAAGTGGGCACCGAACCGCAAATTGCACAGACGACACTCTTTCCTTTAGTGGCGGGAAGCAAAGACACACTTCTTTGCACTCCGTATAAAAATATGCAAACTGTAGTACATGAATTTATATAGTCTAGTCTGGTGAAAGTCACTGTTCTGGTTACACGTAGTAAAGGACGGGGCTGGGTAAAAGTCACTATACCATAAAACAAAACCAATTATAAGTTTAATTAGGTCTGGATTCGAACCCCCGATCCTATCGTGATACTAAGTAGAATTAGGGAATATTAAGACTAATTCTGGGTCGCACGTGTCGCGGCTGCCGAGCTCTCGCTCCAAGTAGGCTGATAAGCTGAACAGCCACAGTCCGCACACGTTCGTATGATAACGGAGTTCGTAAAATGTTAGTTCGGGAAAGGCTAATTTAACCAAACGGGCGTTTATGACTACTGAAAATGATGCACTTACTAAAGCAAACGTCCATTAACGCACGGTCCGCTGCAAAGTTCGAAGAGGTCTCGCTTCAAACGGCTGAAGGAACGGGTTTACGCAGGAATCTCCATTTTGCCACGTTGGCAGTTCCGACGGGGAGATGGCTTCTCCGCACGGCTCGCTCTCTCTCTCTCTCACTCGTTGCCGAACCTGGCGTATCGTTCGCTGACGCTTGCGGTTTCGTCGCCCATCTTCCGGTTTCGTTCGTTAGAAGAAATGGGTCCGGTAGCGATGGACGACGTCACCGGAATTCGGGGTGTTATTCGAATTCGGTGACAAAAAGCAGGACAAGACACAAGAACCCTGGAATAAAAAATAAAAATTGAACACAGGGTGTTAAGACTCTGTGTTCCATTTTAAAATAAAAGCTGGGAATATTTAAAATGAAGGATATATCGGGTGAATAAAAGGTCCCGGAACGGTCTAATATCTCGAAAAATACAAGTCCACTCAAAAAAAAGATAAAATAAGCTACATGTCAAATAATTTTTGAATGCTATTTAATAGTGCCAAAATAATTAGCCCCCTGCACCCCTCATAGCGGGTGGGGTGGGGGAAACTTTGAAATTGGGAATCCCCAATTTTTTTTTTATTTTTGCAGATTCGGATTTACGGAAAAAATTACATTAATTTTACCCAAAAATTCTACCCAATCTTTTGTAGATGGCGCTATAATTGCAAATAATAGTCAAACCAGTGCGAATATCTCGAGAAGTCCCCTTCAAATCAAAATGTATGCAATAATTTCGGAGACTAATTACTTTGAGTGCAGAACTCAGAATAATGGACAAGCATTTTTTCCCTTAGATCTAAAGTGTTTCCCGGAGACATTCGATTAACTTTTTTTCTTGTAATTACAGCGCCATCTACCATAAATAAAAAATGATAAGAAACTGAAAAAATCTGAATCTACAATAAAAAATAGGATTTCCAATTTAAAATTTCAAAATTGCCCCCGCCCACCCCTGAAAAGGTGTTAAGGGCTAATTTCAGCACTATTAAATACGATAACTTTCAAAAGATATTGGATGCTTTTTTGATTTGAAGTGGACTTTTCGAGAAATTCTCACTAGCTTGACTTTTTTGCACTTACATCGCCATCTAAAAGAATTTTAAAAATTTTTTGGGGTAAAATTAATATAATTTTTTCCGTAGAATCCGAATCTGCAAAAAATAAAAATAAATTGGGGGTTCCCATTTGAATTTCAAAGCTGCCCCCTACCCTATCCCCTACGAAGGGTGCAGGGGGTTAATTTTTGCACTATTAAATAGTTTTCAAAAATTATTTGAGACGTATTTTTTCTTTTTTTTGACAAGAGTTGTTTTTTTCGAGATATTAGACAGTTCCCGAACTTTTTATTCAGCCTTGTGTATATTGCCTTTCGGATTGGGATATCTCAATGTGGAGTAATATATTTACGTATTTATGCATCCGGCAGATTTGTTAACTTAATAACTCTTTCATATGAAGCCACCGTAAGGATTGGAAATTTTCTGATCATTCTATGGCAGCTTTCGAGAAATTATTACATACGAACGATTTTATTTCCTGTTCAATGAAGATACAATTTCTGGGAAAACATTAAGTTTCACATTGAGCTCATAATTAAATCCCCTCCCTAATCAACAGATTTTCGTACGTTTCGTAGGTATCATATTCATCCTGAACAGCGGTCGAATCACATCTACATGTTTCTAAAATCTGATGAAATACTGTAGCTGCTAACGTAATGATTGCATCAGCCAATGTATACTACGGCGGTCGGACAGGATTCTAAATCTGATGCAATACAGTTGCTTCTGACGTAATGATTGGATCAGTCAATATAAAAATGATCAAACTGACTTTTCGTGTTTTTTGAGTACAGAATTACGAGTAATATAGAAAACACGCTTTGTTTCATTCAATTTGCACAAAGGTGTATATACTTTCTATAATAATAACTACTTCTCCAATAAAAATTTGACGCCGTTTTAAGGAGATTTACAATAATTTTCTTTTTCAACAGCCGTAACGAATTTAATAAATTTAAATAAAATCAAATCAAAGGCGACTTTTCGCAGATCCCAAGTAGAAAGAATTTTTGAATTAAAGTATATACAAAATGGGGAACTGCTTGGGAAAAATCCAGATGAATAACACTGGCGTACCACTTTTTAAACATTTATGTGATATTATTTAATGAGCGAACCTTTAAACAAACAAATATTAATTGTAATATGAGACGAAGAAAATATAAAATTAAAGAGAATTGGAAGAAATTTTGTTCGGGTTTTAAATTAAGCTTCCTATACAATGAGGTAAATAATATTTATTAAAAAATTGAATCATTAATTAGAGATAAATGCAAATAAATTTCACTGTTTGGTGGAGGCAGTCTCTTGTCCACAACTGTTTATTTCCTGGACCATTCAATAGAATACTTATGTTTCCAACAATAACAGTGTATCTCTTTTTATCGAAAGGTTTCTGAATACATCTCCTTTTTTGATTTGCAATAGGTTGATGCTGATTTTGTTAGATCAATAAATTTTTATTATTCTATATTCGTCTGTCATGTTAATATTTTTTCAGGAAATTTCATTCCTTAAAACTTAAATTTATTTTTATTACATGTCCAATATCGTCTGTATACGTATTTTACCAATGCTGAGAGAGACTTTGTATACCGGTTCAATAAAAACTTCCGGAATGTTCGGTAACCATCTTTTATAAGACAAAACATATGCTTAAAAAACAATCTTAACAAACCATCAGATTTTTAATTATGCTGCATTCTCTTGAAACTCATATAGATAACATCACTGTCCATCTAAGCGAAAGATAAGATTACCCCTTCGTTCCATCAAATTTGCAAAGGAAGTCTAAGTTTGTTCGGCTTCTTCCTTTCTTTCCTTCTAAGTGCTTAATCCTAGGAGGATTAAGGCATGACTTTCTTGTTGTTGTTACTAAGGCATGACGTTGTTGTCTACGTTTCTCATAAATATTAATGATTTTACTATGCAAGTGTTATATGAAGGTTGGTTCTAATTAAAGTATCTTCATTAAAACTATTTACAGAGATAGCTGTAGGCGGAACGTTGGCATATATAAATATGATACATTTTAGACCACAAAGAAATTTTCGAAAAAATAGACCACAAAGTCGTTATCACATAGGAAATTTAACTGCATGCGAAAAATTTTGTATAATTAAGACGATATACCTCATAAAACTAATTATCGGTATTGCATATTCGTTTTAAATTTCATGTTAATTGCCGTGTTATATATATATACTTCTACTTGTAGCGATAATCTCTCCTGATGGTGATTTCTGGAACTATTTGATTTCGACTATATCTTCTTCTTCTTCTTCTTCTGAAACGTACACGAAATAAATAAACGACGTATTCTGCCCACTAGTTATCCCTGCATATAATGCTGAATAGGAACACTTTAACTTGGATTACTGAATAGGAACTTAACTAAGATTTATATATAATGTACAGGCAGAAATAAAACCAGAAAAGCTTTAGAAGATGTTAGTTTATTTTTGAATAAAGGTACGGCCTTCTTTGTGGCTAAATTCAAACAAGGTTTTATAATATTTCCTTTAAAGATATGGGAGCAAAATAAGAAACAGTGCAAAAATTCAATTTTGCATTGCGTAAATTCTTTGGTTACTGTCTCTTAAAGTAACGCGTTTTAAATGTTTTTTAAATACTAAATGGCCTTCATAATAATTTTTTGTTTTTATTTTTCAGCCGCACTTAATATATTAATCACCCCACGATAAATTAGTCAATAAACATAATGATGCAGCTATCAAAAAGGTATTTAATATAAAAATTAAACTTCATCAAATTCTTGAAGCTATAAAGTTTCTCCTAATTTTAGTAGGCTTTAGCCTGTTTATTTTTTCAAAGTATTTATAGAGTGGAGGGAGGCGAAGGGAGAGTCCCCGAGAACATGAAATCGATATTTCTTGCATACGTGGTGACGTTAAGGAGTAACGATTCATGAACGTGAAATTTTTAGTGCGAAACATAAGGGAAGTTTAGAAGACAGTTTAAATGCATTTCGGTTCTCAGGGGAGGCATTAAGTGAAATGTCAACAGACCAGAACTGACTCTGGCGAGGACGAGGGGGAGATTGCTATCTGCTCGCGGGAAACACGGGACACGCCACTGTAATCTGTAAAGCTTCCAGAGAGCTACAACAGAATTACGCTTCGCCCCCCACCGAAAATTATCAATAAATCTTCCTAAAGAGAAAAAAAACCTTTTCCGTGTTGGACAAAGATTTAAAAACAACTTTGTTTCTGCACGCATTCAAAAAGTCCAGAAGAAAATATTTATACCATTTAAAAATAATTTTCTACGAAAAAAAAGAATAATCATGAATGCATAAAATGGACACTTACTTGCCTATTCAGTGCGTTTTAAAGAACAAGCTCTATGCCGAAGAAAGTTTTTAATAGGGATAAACTGTAATGTAGATGTCTAGTCAAAGAACATTCAGTATAGTTGATAAAGATAATCCCGACCAGTCTACTTCTCATATGTCCAACAATGGTGTCGTCCAAGGTTCTGGTTTTTCCAACATATTTTACTCTGTTTTCTCACGATCCCTTTTTGATCTACCTTACATTGTAACTTATTATCATACGTTGATGATAACTTTTTGTTCTCTCAATGCAACTACGACGATATTGAACAAGAGAAGATATTATTACAAGAAGATTTAAATAGCGTAGAATCCTGGTATCGTGAACGCGCCATGATATTAAATACACAAAAAACAAACATAATAATATTTCTTCATCCTAATACCCCAGCCACCAATGAATCTATCAGTGTTTTAGGAATAGACTTTGACACACAGTTGACCTTTCAAAATCATATTCAAAGCTTAATTCGAAAAAAAAAAAAATGCTATTTGTTTGATCGTCTATTTTAATACGAGCACAGATATATGCCACCATTGAATATGGCATCTTCTTATGGTCATGCGCATATACCTATCGACTAAAGATGTTAAAAACTGCAGTGAATCAATGCATTCGAGTAGCCTTCAGGCTTAATCGTTATCAGTCAATTTCAGAACACTGTTACAAAATTGGTCTGTTGCCCTTTGAGGCCTTCGTTATTTATTGTAGATTGAAATCGTTGGCCAACTCTTTACGTAATCACGAACACCCTAATCATTTTATCATACAGTATTTTAATAGCTCTATAGATATTCGTCAACCTCAACGATTTAAATTTGTCACTCCCATACTATCTAATTTTAAATGCAGAATGTATCTTTATAACACTTTTAAATTTTGGAATGACTTGCCATATTATGTGCGAAGTCACATCTTTGTTTGTTCTCGTTGAGGTTGACGAATATCATAATTATTCATAATTGCACACATTTTAATAATGCCTTAAAATCGTATATTTTAAAAAACCGAAAAAACTTTCAACTTTCTTGATATAACCATTGTAAACCTGATTGTTATTCTAAACTCAGTGAATTTATGATATAATACTCCCAGGGAGTGCTTCTAAATAAGTAATAATAATAATAATAATAATAATAATAATAATAAAGAATTTCCTCAATTCAAAGTTTGTGTTGCTTTCTATCATAATCAAGTTTCCATTCATAACACAGACATTAAGCTTGAGACTAAATAATCTTAGAAAAGTTGCTATGTTGACATAGTTTCCTGCTAATACTCAATGAATTTAAACTATCTTCAAATTTCTCAACAAATCGTTGTGCAAAAACACATTGTAAACTGCAAAGATTATGGTAATTTACGGATACCGGTTCAAATGTAATCCTCGGGATTATGCAGTGCAATGGAAGATTGATTCAATATTGATACAATTCTTCTTGTTGGTGTTTTCTAAAGGTGGATATTAGAAAATTGGCACTAAAGATCCTGACAGACTTAGACAAAGAAAGAATGGGGACCGAGGTAGGAAAGTGGCTAGATGGAATCTCCTACGAGAAGCGTTGTAAACATTTCCTTTAAGAAGTCAGTCTTATTCTCTCCGGACTAGCCCTTTGAGAGATCGCCAACAAATCAAGCTCTCCGGATGATATGAACTCTCTGTTGATAAATTGCAAGCTTAGTGCCATTATCACGCCTACTTCAAAATAAAATTGTAGAATAAGTAAGAAAAATAGTAGAAATGAATCACGAACAGTATAGAATGCTTAATAAATATAAATTATTTGTAGCTTTTCTCTGATAAATTGCCTATACTATACTCGTATTCAAAGTTAAGCATAATTGTAAAAAATATTATTTAAAGGTTCAGATCCAGAAAAACTAAAACGTTGGAATGTAAATATCATAGAAATCAATTAGATCAGCGTTTCTTAACCTTTATTACGTTGCGACCCAACAAATGTGTTTTTACCAGAATCGCTACCCAATATGGGATGCCCATTGCCTCTGATTTGGATCATTTATATGTTTATATAATTTTTATATCATTTCGCGACTCCTAAAAATTTATGCGCCATCCAATATTGGGTCGCAACCCACAGTTGAGAAACGCTGAGTTAGACGATTAAACCAATGTCAGTTCATGATCGGATTATCTCAGAGATGCAAATTTATGCAAAGTGATGAAAGTGTAATAAATATAGTAGAGAAACCATAGGGTCACATTACACACTCTTGCAAGCACGCTAGGAGGACTTCTTGTTATCACTGATTTTGCCTTTATTATGGACCACATTCCAAATTGATCTTGCCATGAAAGCCAGAATAAAGCAGAACAGTCACAAATGAAAGCCTTCAGACAACTGAACGTTCCATAAAGTGTGACCTCCATACTTTGGAGACGGTTTCAAGACACTGGAGATGTTACAACCATTCAGCAGAACCGGTATTTGCTTGCAATTAGCTGCAGGAGGTCACAGGACGCTACTTGCCAGTTAACTGTCTAACTAATTTGCAACGGCCCAGAAACAAGAGCTTCTAGACAAACAGTTTACTGGAGGTTAATTAAGCTGGTCTTTATGTGTCAGATCACAGCGCTGGAATTGGAAAAGAAAATAAGATTAAAAAAAATTCGACGATCTAACTCAAAAACAGGAAAAAGGGAGAGGAAAGAGCAAGCGAAGAAAGCAAGGTTGGTTTGGTTTGGTTTGGTTTGTTTGGTATTAACGTCCTTTTCAACTGCTATGGTCATTTCAGGACGGCGTTATAGGGGCCGCAAATTTTGCCTCGCAAGGGTTCTTTAACGTGCAGCCGGCAAACGACTACACGGGACCAACGGCTTTACTTCCCTTCCGAAGGAAGTGCGTGATCTCAGGATTTCCCCCTGAAAAATCCTCGTCGTCCTCGGCCGGGATCGAACCCGCGTACTCGGGAAGAAAGCAAGGGAAAAAGAAGAAATTTAACTACCCGCCACCTCGAGAAGACAATAGACGGTTCGGAAGAATCGAGAAAGGCGAGCCGAGTCGCTCATTGGGTAAAACAAGAAATATGCAAGAGCGGCTCATTAAAGAGGAAAATAAAAGGCGAGAGCAAGAAAAGAGAAATCAGAGAGAGTTCAGCTTCGATGTCGAGTGGAAGGAAGACGAGGACCGCCCACGCCATGAACGAGGAAATAGTTTTCGGCGGGTTCAGCGTGCCAGAGAATTCTCCACGAGCAATGCCGACGGCAAACGTCTCGACGATCCAGCCGCTGAGTAAGCGACATCAGCCTGGCCAGTGTGAGAGTTCCTGAGGAGCCGACTACGGAGCAAGGAAGGTCGACAGCACGGAAATCGTGGAATCAGCGTGCCCGCCCAACTGCTCAGGCAAGTGCCCATTTCCGGACTTTCGTTAACCGAACGTTTTCCGATTCTAATCGCAGCCCCTCGCTAAGCGGGAGGAGACACGCGGGCAGACAGCGATTCACCCGGTCGCCCAGAAGCCCATTTCTGTGCATACCAGAAATTCACTCCTCATCGGCCGCCTCATCAATCAAGATTCGAGCCAATACTCCCGGACAGCGGGCCAGCAGAGAAACAGGTGAACGAATCAGTGCGAGCTACGAGGACGAGCCCCACATCGCCACAGGCCGTCGACGACGTCGTGGATGATACGAATGCGAGCGATACCTCCGCGGCCACAAGCACCGTAGCCTCCGCAAGAGGAGCGCCCGACAACACGATCGGATTCATCTCTAAAGACGAGGAACCCAACCTTCCAACCATTTCTTCCTTAGCCAGCCAGACGCCAGGAAACGATTCCTTGAGCGCCCCAACCAGCCCGTTAACGGACGACTACGACATTGCAAGCAAGCACGCACAGAGATCTCTTGCTGCGAGCCACGCTTGGCTTTTTCGTTGCCAACAAGGGGTATACAATTTAAGACTAAATATTAACGTTAAGTTAGCTGTGCTAAGTTTAATCAGATAGTTAAGTGCTCGACATAATCTTTCTTCAAGGTGTGACAGACCCAGCCCTATAGATAGGTAGTTCTCGTCTGATACTACGGGTGCTACACAG
>JAHWFO010069717.1:658989-669791 GCA_023313115.1 Rhysida immarginata | reverse complement strand
TTGCCTCTGCCGGGCGCAGCGCATTATACTGACATTCAAATGTCACAAAGGAAAATTAAACTGTGCTAGTTAAGAAATTCCGAACGATCTTGTTTCTTTTCCATCCTTTCACTTAGCGATTTAGGCTAATATATATTTCTTTGCCTCTATCCCTAGCACTGGGCAACGCTCCTCGAAACACTTCAGGGTCGCCGCTATCCGAGACTGTGGTGGCAAGTTCACGACATTGGTTTTCGCAGCACTGGTGCATAGAGGCCAATTTACCGATTCGCCCACTCACCCTACTGACGTTGGCCCGGACATATGAATTCCTGATTGACTTCATGCATTTATCGAATTGACTGAAATTATATTTGTTATTACGTTATTCTGAGTGAAGTAGATTAAACTTTTTGATTTCAATATTAAATATTTATCATCCTCCTCCTTTCTCTATTCACAATCTTTCACAATTTTGATTAAAGCGAATTACTTAATTCTTCGGTAAATAAAAGTCGTGATATTATGCCAGAGGTCCGGTAGTTTGTGTCCCCCTCACCCATGCGAGTCGTAGGGCTCGTTTGAACTGGAGTCGAGAACATCGTAACTGGACTTTGGATCAGTGTAGCAACGTGCAACTTTACAAAATGATTCTTGTAGAACCACTATCTGGAGAGAACGTGGACCCCGTTATAATCCCAACAACATCAAAGAAAAGGAACAATATGGCCCCAAAGTTGGGGAGGCATCTTGCTAAACGGACGCACAGAGCTCCACATCTTTGACAGAGATACCATTAATGATCGGAGATACAGACGTGAAATAATGAAATATCATGTTAGAGGTTTCAGAGTTGCCGTGGGTCCAGATTTTATCCTTATGGACGATAATACACGTCCCCACAGAGGATATCCAATGCATGGAGTGGCCAGCAAGATCTCCGTATATGAATGCGATTGAGCATGCGTGGCATGCACTAGGGAGACGAATTGCATCCCGGCAGCCTCCACCGAAGGTCAAAACAGCTCTTCGCCAGGAGTTGAGCTTAATGCCAGCCAGCTCTTGAACAACCTCATTGAAAGAATGGAACGCAGGTGTACGCTTGGTGGCCGCTAGAGATGACCATATCCCATATTAGAACCAATTTTCCCCGTGTTACGTGCGCATAAAAACCATGCTATCTTTCTCTGTTTTCAAAAACCTCTTTTTTATGAAATAAAATTTGTTTAATTAAACGGTTTTGTCTTTTTTGCACTTGCAATGCGGCGATACACACGCATACCGAGTTTCACCTTATTCTGGAAGTTGCTTTATGAAATAAGTATACTGATATTGATTATGCTTAACTTTTGGACACGAGTGTATTATCTCTGACTCGTAACTAACTTAATTACATATTGAATTAATTGCACTACATTACATTAATCGTTCTTTCCAACCGTATAAACTAACCTTTGGAATCTAACATTTCTTATGTCAGGAAGAAGAACGCGGATTATCCGTGGTTTTGAATTTGTCATGGATCTCGTCCACTCAATACCCCCGGATAACGGGGATGTATTTAGTTTGTCTGTTTACGTTTTTTAAATAAGTAATTCGCTTTTATTATTCTTAATTTTTAAGCATTATTATTTGTTAAAAATTTTCAAAACTACTATTCGCCACCTCTACTTCACTCGGCCCCATCACAACTTCACGTATCGGCCTCGGTGGCTCAGCGGTTGCGTGGTCGCCTCTGATGCCCGAGTACGTGGGTTCGACCCCGGCCGAGGACGACGAGGATTTTTTCAGGGGGAAATACTGAGATCACGCACTTCCTTCGGAAGGGAAGTAAAGCCGTTGGTCCCGTGTAGTCGTTTGCCGGCTGCACGTTAAATAACCCTTGCGAGGCAAAATTTGCGGCCCCTAAAACGCCGTCCTGAAATGACCATGGCAGTTGAAAAGGACGTTAATACCAAACAAACCAAACCAAACAACTTCACGTAACACTAGCCTTTAGCATGTTTCGCGTGATACTTATTTATTCGTCTTCTTACGAGAATATTTCCACAACGAATGAATGTCTCACATGAATTTCAAAGTAGAAAATGTATAGCACAAAAATTCTCTGAGGGAGGCCCTAAATAGGACTAAGGGGCTCAAAAAAGACGGAAAGGATAAATTATGTTAATAGAAGTATAAATGTCTGGGCGTAGGGAGCCCCTGCTGTATGGGATGTATTGAAGATTATATTCAATGTTTTTAAATTTTTATATAGTGAATGTGGAATAACCCCCAGTGGCAGACCATGGTTTTTCTTTGTTGGGTTTTACTTCATTTGCAAGATCCGTATATTTAGTACTTTGTAGTTCCGTTTATGCATATTATGCGGAATTGGAAATATCAAATATATAGACTACAGTCAACCCCGGACTTAAAACGGTTCGACTTACGAAAATTCGGAGGTACGAATTCGGCGACCGCCACGCAAAATCGAAGAAAATCAAAATTATCCGAGAAGACTTTCAAAATCCGCGCTCGGTCAGTAGATTTGACAACGTCGCAAACAGCTATGCATTGTGGACACTTAGGGCTCTCTCTTGCTTGCGTGACTTACTATGCTAGAATTAAGACGTGTTCAGAGTGATCTCGTGCTTTCTCCTCTTTTGTGCTGTGATTTTACCGTTCGCTACTTTATTATCATGGCTGAAAAACACAAAAGTAGTGCTTCTCCTTCTGACGGAGAAAAGAAGTAGAGCAATTTGAGGAGAAAATGAGTATCATATGGAAAAGAGAATATGGCATATCGGTGAACGTGATCTCGCATGGAACTGAGTTATCCGCTTTTATTCTGAAGGATAAACAACAAATTAATATAATGTTATTTACTTATTAGGACCGAAAGGTACACATTACAATAATGTTTTCACAATGTGCGTCCGTCTGTCCGTCCGTCTGTTGGTGCTCTAGCTTTCGAACGCTTCCGAATTTTCGACTTCCGTTTTCGCCATTCGACAACTTAGGGAAATCGGAAGACTGAGTTCGTTGGTGGAAAAAATCGGTGAACTACTTCCGGTTCAAAACGTCAAAAATAATATAGGGGACCACGTTTTTCACTATACAATTCCATGTATAAATGGCCTGTGCATTGCCAAATGCTGTTCTCCCTTTTTCATTCCATAGCTAAAGCAGAGAAAAGGCTTGTGAATTAAAGTGAAGACACGTGATCGTCTTCCTTGATGGTCAATATCAGTCAGAACTGGTTCAAGGGTATGTGGTTTAGTGGTACAATTATGGTCCACTGGAAACTTTCAATGCTAAGATATGGTATGTATTATATCAAACAGCTTGAAATAACATGTCATGATTGAATATTAACGTAAAATTAATGATAGTCGAAATAGGTTCAATGGTATGTGGTTTCATGGAACCAGTATGTCAGGGGAAACTTTCAAAGTTCAGATTTGGCATGTAATATTTAAAACAACTTGGAATAATGTGTCATGCATGAATATCACGTAAAATGAATGATAGTCGAAATTGGTTCAAAGGTACCTACTTTTCATGGACCCATTATGGTTCATTGGAACTTTCAATGCTAAAGTATGGCATGTAATATATCAAACGACTTGGAATGATGTGCCATGAATGAATATAACGTAAAATTATTAATAGTCGAAATCGGTTCAAAGGTACCTGCTTTTCGTGGACCCATTATGGCTCATTGGAACTTTCCATGCTAAAATTTGGCATGTAATATGGGTTTAGTGGACCCATTATGGTTCATTGGAACTTTCAATGTTAAAATATGGTTCAATGCTAAAATATAGCATGTAATATATCAAAAGACTTGGAATGATGTGTCATGAATGAATATAACGTAAAATTAATGATGATTGAAATTGGTTCCAATGATTCGTGTTTTATTGATACCATTATGAAACTATTGGAAACTTTCACTGCTAAGATATGGCATGTAACTACTTACATCTTATATTATCAATAGTTAGTTTGTGTTAGGCAAATTTTAACAATAGCTAGTAGCTACTCATCCCTTGAATGATACGTGCTTACGTAAAAAAGCGTTGGCAATAGTTTTTGAAGAAAGATTATTAAATAGGAATGCTAACAAATTAAAGGATTCGTATATGTTCTAATCTATAGAGAAATGCTACTTTCTCCATTTAACTTTTCAGATATTTTTATTCAGTTTGAACTATACGTTTCCCTTAGAAGTACGCCTTGCTTAGCAACCAGAGGCTTTCTTAGCAACCTCATATAATTCATAACAATGAAAGGCTTCATTAGAAATCAAATGTTTTCCTTTTCGTTCTCGATTTCTTTAAAATCCTATCGGTCCTGGGCATTTCGGTTGCCTGACTTGTTCTTATTAGCCATGTAAAAAAATCTCAATTCGTTTATCTCTCTCTGTCTTCGTCGGAACGTATCATAGTAGAACGTATAATATATCATTCTCGATTTACGAAAAATTGACTTACGATAGGTTTTCCGGTCCCTATCTATTTCGAAAGTTGGGGGCTGACTGCACTTTGTTTGTGAATCTGGCCTGTCAATCGCTATTGCTGTTAATATACACTGTCATATCACTGAATTATGACCACCCGCTTAGTAATGGGAGTAGCCACCCTTCGCCGCTATAACTGCTGCTAGGCGTCGTGGCATGGACGCAAAAAGTGCGCGGTATGTGTCCGATGGTATGGCAGTCCATTCCGCTTGAAGCGCTGTCCACAGAGCTTCGAGAGTCATAGGTGGAGAGTCAAGGTGCTCCCACAGATCTTCGATTTGATTGATGTCCGGCGAATTAGCGGGCCAAGGGAGCACTCGAAAGTCAGTAGAGTGTTCCTCGAACCGATCCAGGAGACGTGCCTTGTGGCAGGGTGCATTGTCCGGCTGGAACACACCATCACATTGGGGGAACATCGTGAGCATGTACTGGTGCACCCGGTCCGCTACGATTGACAGATAGCCACAGCCATTCAAATTGCCCTCTGGACGAATCAGTGGACCTAACTGCTCCCAACAGAAGATCCCCCACACATGCACACAATCCCCACCAGCCTGTTTCCGGTCCACAATAGCCTCCTGCAGTCTCTTTTCATGGCGTTCACGACGCACTCGCCATCGCCCGTCAATCTTATGGAGCAAAAACCTTGACTCGTCGGAGAAGGCGACCTTAGCCCACTCATCTGTGGTCCAATGGCGGTGCTCACGTGCAAAGTCTAAGCGTTGTTGACGATGACTCCTGGTCAACATAGGCGCAGCAACCACGCGTCAACTGTTCAGGCCCATCCGCTCACCCCGTTGGTCGATGGCTCGTGACCCTTTATAGTGATGGCGTTGAGACGTGATTTCTGTCCCTGCTGTCCACTCTTTGTACACCTTCACTACAGTGGACCGTGAACAGTTCACAAATCGCGCCGTTTCGGAGATGCTGCCACCCTTGCTGCGATAGCCTATTATCATCCCTTTTTGGATGTCCATTAAATCCGGACGTTTACCCATCTTGAGGCTCGAGCACCTGCCGTTTGATGCACCAGCTTTAAAGCTTTCTCAGCTTGTTATGCAAATTTTGCAAGGTGTAATCGTTGTTGGGGCGAACCATGTGTGTGCCTTGAAGGGGTGCTGATCATAATTAGAGCGAAGCGTTAGCGAAGCTCTGTTATCAGGCGAAAATCAAAATTCTTTGTGCGCATAAAACTCTTGAACCAGAGAACATAGACAAATGAAATTTTGCACACAGCTGGACATGACCATCCTGATGGTCACTAAATAAAAATTTTAAAAATCCGTTCAGCCATCGAGGAATAATCACCATTTAGCTGTTCCCATTGAAATGCATTGAAAAAAATGTAAACAAACAACTGCACGCGCTAATAGAATTTTCAACATAGAAAATATGGCGAAGCCCTTCGCAAATTTTTTTCTGCACCATCGATTTTTGAGACCATTTTATCGAGTTCTTAGAACTTTTATCACCTGTTTTTTTAGAGCGAAGCGTAAGCGAAGCTCTGTTAACAGTCGACAAGTGTAATTCGATGACCGCATAAAACTTTTGACACGTAATAGTCACAACAATGAAAATTTGCACGTGCATGCGCATGACCATGGTGAGGCTCAAGAAAAAAAATTTTTCAAATCCGACCTACCATCGAGGAATAATCACCCTTCAATTGTTCCCATAGGAATGCATTGAGAAAAACGTAAACAAACATTGCGCGTGCAAATAGAATTTTTGATATACAAAATACGGCGAAGCCCTTCGCAAATTTTGCTCTGCACATTCGATTTTTAAGGCCAAATTTCGAAGTTCTTAGAACTTTTAACGATATTTTTTCGATTTCATTGCATTCTTGAATATTGAATCTACATTTTGAGGTATATATTGTAATTCTAAGTGCTGTAATCACAGCGTAATCACAATATCTTTTTGGTGTGGTTGTCGATATTATCTACTCGCCAACTGAAACTCGCAACCACTTGAATGAACTGCCGATGTGCATTCTCGTCAAATTCGCAACCTATACTGGACCAACATTAACCAATGAAGCAGTTCCCATTTTACCGATCGCCGTTGGCTTCAAAAAAGGAGGAGTATCTTGTACGCGTAAGCAATTTCCGCTTAAGTTAGCCTATGCAATCACCGTACACAAAGCACAAGGAATCACTGTTGATAAAGCAGTCGTAGACATTAGTGATTCAGAATTTGGACTTGGCTTATCGTATGTGGCAGTTTCACGAGTGAAGACCATCAACGGTTTATTGATCGAACCGGCATTTGCAAAGCCGCGGTTGATTAATATTAACAACCATGCATCGTGGAAGGTTAGGCGTGAAGAACTTGCCAAATTACGCAGTTTAAAATGAAATTGTTTCAACAATAAAAATTAATATCAATTTAAAGAATTTAGTTAGTCATTTTCTTAACAATCAATAACGGTTCGCTCTAAATTATTGGTCAAGAAAGCGACCCGCGAGTCGCAGTCCGCCCTAGTTCATTGATATGACAGTGTATAGTTGGCTGTTAAGCTGCGGCCACACAGAGCACTACGCGACGGACGCGACGGATGCGATGGACGGGACAGACGCGATGCACAAAATTGGGTGGCCACACAGAGTGCTACATGATGGACGCGACGGATGCTATGTTCGCTCCGATTTGTATACAAATCTGTTTATTTCATTGCTTACGTAAAGAAAGAATGTTTATTCCAATTATAATTATTAAGACTGGAACAAAAATCAAAACAAGTTATTCCTTTATCTTAATATTTGGCATTGTAAAGCCTCTGTCAATTGGCTTTCATATATTTCATCAAATCGTTCCGAAAAAAACTGAATAAAACACATATTGCATAATTATAATTATATCGTAATATTTATAATTAATTACAATAATTACAGTTTAAATATTAATTATATTAATTCATTATGATTGTAATAAATATTATTTCTTGTAAATTTAAATTTTTCTTCTCTTTACGTAAATCTTCAAATAAGCAATGAAACAAACAAAGTTGTAAACAAATCGGAGCCAATCCGTCGCATCGGCTCGGTTTGGCCGTAGTTTTAGCTGCAGGCGATGAACAAATCACCATTGCTGGTTTACTGCGCATGCCCGTCCACAACGGACGTTTTGGACGTCCAGAAAATATTTGCGCAAATAAAACGTCCAGAACGTCGCGTCCGTAGCGTCCGCAGTTCTGTGTGGCCACTTACGTAGAGAATAAAGGCGCATATTTTTTGGACGCGTAGCGTCCGTCCCATCCGTCGCGTCCGTCGCGCTCTGTGTGGCCGCACCTTTAGTAACTACGTCCAACATTCTGCTCAAATGTTCATTGGGTTGGTGGAAGTGTCAAGGATTTTTAAGCAAAAACCACAGAGCCAACTGGGGGGGGGGGGTGAAATTGTATAAACAATTTTAATTAAATTCGATGTGAATTTATAAGTTTCTTGAAATGTAAATGAATACATAAATGTGCTTTAGTCCAAATTGTTGTCTGTGTCATCTAACACCTGGGCGGAATCTTGAGTCTGACTGGAATTATTTCCTAGACCGGAAAAGTCGTCGACCTGGAGGGGGTGAGTGATGTGGCGTGAGTTAAGTACTTGAGTAATGGCGTCCAAGCAATGGGATGGAGTGGCCAGGTCGTTGGTACCGCAAACTCGGAAGGCGACAACATACATAGGTTTGTCGACCGTGATGGGGGAACTGTTTGGAGAACATATATTAATGGAATGCCGAACACAAGTAAGGAATTAATAAACTGTTATTCATTAATTAGATCACTAAGTCCTAAACAATATTACTGGTACCAAAAGAGGATGGTCCCGAGTCCAAGCGCGGACATTCGACAGGGCGCCCCGCGCGAATACCGGCTAAGTCGGCAATTGGGACGATCACTTCGATTGCCTCCACCTCCCACGGGAGAAGGAATGAGGGTTCTTGCTTCAATGGGCGTACGTGGTCCTTACTAGATGTCCCAGAGCATGGGGTGGAATTGGGCAGAGAGTCTAGCACTCCTGTGCGTAGACTTTTGGGCAAAAGCACTGACGTGGCCGCTTGTACATCCACACCCTCTCCTGATATCCTCGTCTCCCCACAATCTTCGAGGGCAGGGTTCACTCGATGAAGCGAATGCGCTTTCGTGGTTCGAATCACTCGCTATTAAAAAGTCATTAGTTCCCTTAAAGTCTATTTCCAAATTTTCACTTAAGAAATTGGGCGGTTTACTGCTCCGTCGTAATCCGGCCTTCAAAGGGTCCTGCCTGGGGTGAGCTTCCCTTGATCGGTCCTCTATTGCTCGGCGTAGTCGGCGAGCATTTATGAGGCGTCGGGCGGACTCCTCCCGACGATCCTTTGAATACGGCCTTCGATTCGGGTCTACTCGTTCTGCTTCAGCGATTAGGCTCTTCGGGATATGCCCCTTGCCTCGGCAGCGGACTCTTCAGCCTTAATGGAGGGAAACGCATAAGAAGAATAATTGTGAGTCTCTATCTTACTCTTGTTCGATTTCCGACTCCTCCTCCAGTGGCATGATCGGGGTCCGTGCTCTCTTCTGAAATCCGGAACGGAGTTGACATCGGTTTCCTTCCTCATCGGTTGGCCATCGCTTACTCTCTGCCTCCTATCCTCCGAGCTCCTCTTTTTATTCCGTCTTGGAGGATTCTGTGCCGATTCTGCGCATTGGAATCTCCAATCGCCTTTCTTCTTCTGCTTTGCTCTCTTCTCCGCGGGTCCATTCCAGTCGGGGGTGTCAGTTCCTCTTCTTCTCTGCTTTTTCCATGTTAAATACTCGGAATCGCAATTTCTAGCGAAACTACCCTTCCGAGGATTTGACAGGAAGACATTTTGAGCACATCCTTAATTAGTTTTTGCTTAATATCATCTGTATTTTACATTTTGTTATTGATATGTGAAAAATACTTGTCAATCCTTTGCATGTAGAAATATTTCAGTTTCAATTTTTACTTTTCGACCGCCCTGTACTTTCTATCATTCATACAGTATCCACTGATTATGGTATAATTACCGAAACGCATATGGAATGATAAACATTTTATTACAACTGGACTTGGAATCTTGTATATTAACACTGATTTAATACTTGGAAAAGCTGAAAGTTCAAAATTCAACGGGTTATTCTTATATCCGTTACTTAATGATAATCAATAAGACAGACATTCGTTATAGAGAAAAGTACTGTTTACCCGAGAAAGAGGTGGTGGTTTTACGCTGCAAAAAAAAACACAACAGAGAAATGACTAAATTTATTAATTTTGTGTCCGATTAATTTAAATTATATTAACTTCACGCGAATCAGTAAAGGAATCACATCTATTTATTATTTGCTTATTTGCCCATTCTTTTTCAGCAATAAGTTGACCATGTTTACAGTAGACAGACAGACAGGCTCCACTATTCGTATAAAATAGTTTTAGCTACTAATAATACTGTATCAAAGCAATTCAAATTTTAAAATATTGATTAGTTTTACACTGGTTAATTTATAAAAAAATATTCAATGTTGTTAATCTATACCGCGGCTGTGGAACGTAACTGAAACGTAACGAAATAACGATATTAAAAGCGGTATTATAATGCTTAACGTAACGAAATTTCTTAAAGCAGGATAGTAACGGAAACATAACAAAATCTGGGCTGCGGACTGTAACGGAAACGTAACGAAATAACGATATCAGGGCTGTGGAACGTAACTGAAATGTAACGAAATAACGATATTAATAGCGGTATCATGTATAACGTAACGAAATTTCTTAAAGCGGGATAATAACGGAAACATAACAAAATCTAGGCTGCGGGAAATAAGCGTAGGAAATATATATATAATCAGGGGTTTTGGAGGAGTCCATTGATAACAGGGAGGTGACTGACATTAAAATAACTTGTCATTCAAGCATGAACTCCTCATACAAAAAAATAATATATTATTATTAAAACATTATGATAACGTTATTTTCTAAGATAACGATATCAAGTAACAAAAAGCATAACGTAACGAAACATAATAAAAAAAATGCGTAACGTCACGTTATAACATTACATAAATCAATTCGTTCCATACCCTGCTTTAAAACGTTATAATAACGTTATTTTCTAAGATAACGATATTCAGTAACGTAACACCTACCATAACGAAATCAAGTAACAAAAAACATAACGTAACGAAACCTAATAACAAAATGCGTAACGTAACGTTATAACATAACGTAAATCAATTCGTTCCACAGCCCTGATCTATACTACATGGTGATTAAAAAAGAACTTCACACTTTTAAAAATTTATTACATCAAAGCTATTCAG
>JAHWFO010069717.1:601353-644022 GCA_023313115.1 Rhysida immarginata | reverse complement strand
ATAGGAGTCCTCGAACGAAGCCTGGCCCGCCCGATCGTAAAAGACGTCCACAGCCGACGGCCCGCTGCTTTCGACGGCGTGAGGTAGCAACTAGTGGAATCGAACCCAGACGTCGACCTGGCCAAGGAAGGAGACGCTACTTGCCATCGCAGCCCCGTCGCCGTAGGCAGACCAGTCGTAGCTTCTGTTCCAGTAAGGTGAACGGACTTGTTTCCCGTGAAAACCTATCCAGCCACGATAACCCAAAGGATATCGACAAGTCGAGCGAATCTTCGTCGGAGGAACCAAGCGTTCGGACCAAGGTACAAGACGACGCTTCGCCATTTCCCGACGGCAGCTCCGAAGCAGACGATCAATCGTGTGGATTGCCATAACTGAAAAGTGAACCGAATCCCAGACAAGGCCCCGACGTGCGTGCAGCCCCTATCAATCTCCCGTGGAGGATCCAAACCATCGAGGTGGTGGTTCCCTTGGATAATATAGCCGGCATTCTCGCTGGGCGCCCTGCAGAACGTCCGCGCTCGGACCGCAACGCCGCTTTGCATGGTACCTTGTAGCTTAGATAGACAAATAGACTTAGATTATGAATTTGCGAATACCGAATCCTTCTCTATTCATTATTGATGTGTCATACTAATCTTTCTGTTCTATTTCATACAGCGTTTCCTCCTCGGTTGACAAACTAATAAGGTTGCCGCTTTCTGATGTAGCGGTATCCCCAACAGGCCCATCCAATCTCGTGGACAGTCATACCTTTCAAGCCGATCTACCCGTGAGCGAGAGGACGACGGTCGCCAAGCCCCGGACTGAAGGGTAGCCCCGACTCGAAGCAACCTCAGAAGTATCATGCGATCTGACTAACTCTGCTGAAGTCAACGAACTCGAATGCTAAATGTTTGCTAGCAATTTTCATTATTTAATTGTAAATTTTATTCGAAAACAATTAAACCAATTGTTTCATTACCTCCTTGTGTTTCACTCTGTGTTAGTAAAATACACGACAAGCACCAATAATGTTATATGAAATACTTTCTTATATGCAAGGTGTCTTTAAAATCTCTGCGCAGTGAAAAACAAAAGCAATAATCCTATAACAGGGTGACTGTGGCTCGCCGATCGAAGGAGTTAAGCAACTTCAGGCGCGGTTAGCTGCTGGTTGGGTGACAGCCAGTGGCTTGAGGACCACTGTTGGGTGGGACAGCTATCCGGGGCACAGCTGTTGGGGAAATTTAGTCTGACCCATTTGCTGAGTGACCAGTGCTGAATGCCCATCAGTTGGTGATAGCTACTGGTTTGTTGGTCCGCCAGCAGCTCTTCCATTATGAACCCTCCGTGCTTCGGAGGGTACGTTAAGCCGTCAGTCCCGGCTGCTACTGTCATCTCGCAACAGCCGTTAGTTACTGGGATTGCGCAAAACTCCCTCGAACAAGTAAATGCCGCAGATTATCGTTCTGCGATAATCTACCCCCTGTATAAGATAAGATAATCCAATAAAGGGAAAAATATAGCTCTTTATTTACGTTTGGAATGAACTATATTAAGTGGTGAGGGTACGCACTAGTTTACAGGAGATGTGAAAGTGTCTTCCGTCCATTCAAATGAGCCAGATGTTGCATTCAAACGTTTTTGCGATTTCCATCTCAGAATGATGGAAATCGTGATTTTCCACTGCGGAGAGACTTTACGGATACCCTGTATTAAACTGTGATCCATCGGCAAAAATAATCTTTTCCCACTGTCCAGGAAGCTATTTAATTCCTTATTTAAAGAAGTTTTGCAACTTCAACATTTAGGAGATAAACTCCTTGAGGCAACTTCAACATCATTCTGAGTTTGAAAACATTTTTTGCGAAGGATTTTCCTTTGGGGCAAGATCTGGTGAGTATGGCAGATGTGGAAAATTTTCATATTCTAACTCCTCCAATTTTTGTTTGGTTAATTTTTCTGTGTGAAGGCGAGCGTTAACATGAAAGAGAACCAGCCCTTTCCTGTTTACAAGTGAAAGGTGTTTTTTTGCAAAGTTTCTTGTGAAAAGCCACCAGTCGCTGGTAGTACACCTGAACAATGATGGTTTAGTCAGATTTAAGAAATTCGTGCTGGATTAATCTAGCCATTGATCACCAAACTCTATCAAAACCTTGGGAAGGAGATCACGTTTGGCTTTTTTTTTGTCTGGAAATGTAACGTGTATTAGCAGTGGAAGAAAGACGGAATTAAACAAGATGTTAATCCTCCCGAGGAAGGTATAGGAAAGTAGCGGAAGCCCTGAGATCATCTATTTTTAACCTTTTATCTCACTTTTTAACCCCCTCCCCAATTTTTTAAATCAAAAAATTGATTTTCTTGAACGTAGTATTTAAAAAGTGTAAAAGAGCTCTATCTTCTCTCGTTTCTCATCATTTCCGATCGAATGATATATGACATGCCATATGTTGCCATAGTTTTAAGGACCGAGTAATTGCCACCCCCACAACTCCGAACCCATTGGGACAATTTGGCTCAAACTATATAGTAATGTTTATCTTGCTTAGAGGAATCTGTATACCGAATTTCACTCCTTTATATGCATAAATACGCGTAAACCTTTTGGTTCCCTCTAATTTCCGCCCCCGAAACTCCGATTCCAGTAGGCCAATCAAAACCAAACTAAATAGTGATGGTGCACATGCCCATAGTAAGCTACATTCCGAATTTCAACCTTCTACCTCAATAAATGCGGAAATTATGAAGGGGACGGACGGACGGACAGACATACGACAGATAGACGGACAGCTCCATTCTTCCGCTACTTAATAATACAGAAGTGAGGGGTGAGAAGACGCAATTAATTTTTATTTCTTTTCCCACACGTAATACAACAAAAAATAATAAATTCAATAAGTTCCAGTTCGAAGCGTAAATTGTTAATGGGATCAAACAAAAATAGTTCCAAACTTAGTTGCCGGCCAGGTGGCCGAGAGGGCTAGGGCGTAGGCTTTCTAGTTCTCGAGTCCGCCTGGCTGTGGGTTCGAATCCCGCCATGGGCATGGATGTTTGTGTTAGTCCCGGGCTGCGTACAGATAAAACTCGTGTAAATGGCGCAAAATGACCATAGTAGTCGACGCCAAATTTCTAGAACCCCCCCTCCCCGCAAACTTAGTTGCTTGAATTCGTAATAATATGAAGCATACCATCCACAAACTTTGTGTGTATTCACTATAACACTATTATCCACTTGTGCTTTCCATCGGGATAAAGACACAAAAAATCATCAGTCCAAAACGACAGACAGAACCAAAGTCTACGATAAAATTGAAGAGGAAGATACGGCCGCGAGCAAATGCGAACCGTGGTAGAGAAAAGCTGGCTACTAAATCTTCGGCTAATCAGCGCCTGACGATTATCGTTGAAGCCAGTAAAATAATTTTGACATCAATCTATCTGAAAGTAAGGGAACAGTCCATCACCATTGGTCGCACATAATCAGCATATATGAAAATAGGCGTAGCATACTCAATATGCAATCTGGTGCTCGCATACCACATAAAAAGAGAAAGGATTACATGAACACACAACTTTATCGCTAAGTTCGAGATCAGTTCACTAATAGAGAAATAACGTGGCTTTTGATGGGCACACAATACGCAATGCTGTGCTTATTCCTCTAAACCAGGCCATATGATTTAGCCGGTTAAAAACTCCTCATAGGTGGGTGTCAAAGCACAGAGGAGAGATGAGGATTACAGTCAACACACGTATTGTAACGTTTCAAAACTATTGGATGTTATGGACCTCTTCCCCTCCCATCTATCTCACTCCGCAAGCTCATGAATAAGAGAAATGAGATTGATCTAGACAACGTCATTTGCCAAAACCCGAGGCCAACGAGAGACAGGTCAGGGCACTTAAAAGTCATTGGGGTCCGGCCAACAATCCATCCTTCATTGTTTCCAACAAACCAAAAAATATTGATTGTTAAAATCCAAGATGGAGACAATGAAGGATGAATTGTTGCCCGGACCTCGATGATCATGTGACTTTTCAGTGCCCTGGCCTGTCTCTCGTCGGCCTCGCCAAAACCCCTTTTTATTGCATTAAAAATGACGACAATAGTGAATTTTTTAAGAGAGGGTAAAACAATGATAACTCAACAGTGAGAGAAAAGCGAGCGAAGATCGTCGCGTTATCAGGGTTTTGTTTTTAGCTCACATAACGACGAAAAAGAATTCTTTTTTTTAGACGAATTATTCTCGGGATAAAGAAAGTAATGAAGAGTCGGCGTAGAAACGGCGAGGAAACGTTGGACGCATAGTAAGATGTTCGAAACAGCGTCAAAACGATAAGTACTGCACAGTCAGAAATATTTACTGTAGGCAGATACACATTCTCTTCTTTTTCGCGCTCGGAGAAAATGACGGTCTTAATGGAATTCCTAAAACTTTTGATGACGTAAATGTATACAAGATCGAAGAGAGATATTGTCTTCAAGCCAGTATAATGAATGCCGAAAAACTACAATCTGGTAACGAGCTTAGTATATGGGCTATAAGGGTCTCCCAAAGTTATTTTGTTGATGTTTGTTTCTTTCGTTCTACATTTATTTAGAGGCAATGATGTCCAGAATATCGTGCAGCACGCAGAACTACCTCGTAGCAGTCGCCTATCAAGCTCATCGAACAGGAGAATTTCTTGGAACGATGCAAGACTACTCTCCACGGTATACGAGAAGTCGTCGAACGCAAATCAAGGAAGTGGTAATGTCGTATGAATGATAGACGATAGAGTAAGTTCCTACCTTTTACTAACCCCTCTTAAAATGCTGAGCGTTTTTCCAGCGTTTTTGAGATACCCCTTCCTTCACCTAAATTATTATTAGATTAGGTTTTAGCTTGCTATCCCCCCCTAACTTACTCGCAGTAATCGGTAATGATCCGATCCGAAGAATGTTGTCTCACAGTAAAGAAACGCTTGTTTTCCTAAAAGACTTACCTGAATGAAAAGAAGGAAAGACTGAATTCGACTTCAGAATGGTTAATGTTTAGTAAACGTGACATTCGTTTAAATACTGATCGTTGGACACTGGAAGAAATCTTTGATATTGCTACAGAGAACAGGGAAATGAAACCATACGGAAAAGATAGACGACAAAATATTTCACTTACCTCCAGGAGTGTAAGAAAGAGTAAATATTTATCAAACATACAAATGGAACTTTACCTGAATTAAACTGTTGATAGCATTTGATGTGAAGCTGGCCAGATTCTGATATTTATTTTAATTTTAATAATTAATGTTATAATTTAATCATCTTTTTAATTTTCTGACACCGTAGGCGAGAAACTGTGCTGACCTATTTTACGATAGAGACTCAAAGAACCACGTTTTCTTATCGGATTAAAGATGCAATTTATGATAAAGAAATGATGTTTATATCTGAGAAAAAGAAAAGAATAAAGCCGCGGTTATTTTTGTCAGAATTTCCGTTGATGTGTGGATTCTTTTCTCTAATATTTTATTCTGTTTGTTCAAACTAGTAGAATGAACCCTGCGGCAACTTCTACGCAAGATGAAGACGACCCGAACGAGGAACCCACCGAATCATAGATAAGTAATTGTTGAATATTCTTCACTATTCGTTATTGACTCTACCTCCTATTAATGTTGAGTTCGATGTATTGTTATTTCTTTTCACCGTAGTCGTTAACAACACTAGGGAAGCGACTCTTGTCAACGGATGACTTCGGAGCCCAAGAACACCTATGAAACTTCTCTTCGACTCCCTTGTCAGTTTATGAACGTTACAGTACTCATTAGGGAGCTTCTATAAAGCCTCCCAATCCTTCACTCATGTAAGCACTTAAGCTCAAAGGAAAAATTCCCCAGACGTAGGGTGAGCTTAACGTGGCTAACTCCTCGAAAAATGTCAAAGAATTTTCATACTCACTGCTGGACCATTGGACGAGCACCAAACTGACTAACGTCGGGTTCACCTGTACGGGCAGCAATAACGCCGTATTCTCGTGCATCGATCTCCGATTGCAGAGCTCCGTTCGGCATTCCTCTATTGTGGAGGACGTCCCTCTCCCGTCTCGCAGCTCGCTTCTCCGAAATTTTTGCGAAGGCGTCTGTGAGTCCGCCACGCCGGTCCTAGCTTCATCCTTTTTCCTCGAGAGAAAAATCTTAACTGACTTTTTGAATTTTTCGCTTGACGTCTCTCTCCGCGTCATCACTCTTTCCGTCTTCCCATTGGTTCTTTTGAAGAGTGCGAAGATGATGTCACTGATGATGACGTCGCCACGGAAAAATAGTTTTGATCCCTCTTCGGGAATCGTCGTAACGAAGAGGGTGACTTTGCTGCTGATGTCTGAGAATAGAAATATCTAATCCGATACTTCTTAAAACTTTGGCGTGACACTGAACGTTGGGAACTCATTTAGGATCCACTTCTCTTATTACTACTTAGTTTGCTCTTGATTAGCTCATCCCAATGCGTCGATTTGAATTACACAATATTAATTCAATTTTTCTCGTTCCATTAGGCCGAATCCAACCGTTATTTACCTGGTAAGGTCGCCGCGCTTCTTTCGTTCCGGTTGTTCCACTTTGCAGTTAGATTGCTACAATTCCTCAGCCACACGCTTCGAAGCTCTACTAAACGATTGTATTAGTTGGCGCACTCTGCATGCTCAATGGCCTTCTGTGGTTTTGGTTTGCTAAAACGTGGGACAGCAAACCGTCGTCCTGAGCTTTGGAAAGTTTGTAAGGAGGTATGGAGCGGTATTCGCTTCCTGTTCTGCAACGAAGTTTGTTGCAATGGAAATTACGATGCAGGGCGATTGCTAGATGTCAAGGCAAACATATCGAACACAATCGTTGGTGGTGGAAAGGGTTTACATGCTACACCACGTGACTAAAGTCTGCCAAGTTTATCTGAAACAGCCTTCTGTATTCGACTAGCTACGTCACATTTGATGAGTATTCGTGGATGAGAAGATCATCGAGGGGTTATTATGTGAGCTAAGAGGAGGTAGGATTACCCAAATTAACTGCACTACTCTTCCCCAAAAATATTCCCTTTCTTCAGCTGTTACGTTTCCCTTTCCATGCTCTTTTTCTCCCCTTCCGCCTGGTTTTACGTAGCTCCTCCAAAATATTGTTACATATTAACGTACTCGAAGTACGAAGTGAAAAGATATAATATGGTAGTAGTTGATTTAATGAACTTTCTCATAAATATAAGACGATTCTTTCTGAGGTCGAAGAACTCATAATAATGTCAGGGTAAATTGAAAAGAAATTCAGTTAGAGCGCCCTTCCGCATTTAAAGTGGATGATGATGAGAATAAAATTCTAGCTGAAAAGTAATAATGTTGTTAAAGAAAGTTCTTGGGAACAATGTAAATACGTATTAACAAGCCATATAAATTGAAAGACTGTAACCGTTTTGAAGAAACCGATCTTAGCTGGGACAATGGCTAATGGGACTTAACTCTACTGAATTCATAATTAGGATGTTGAAAAAAGAAAATAAAAGAAATCAGGGATAGAAATCGTTCGACTTTATCTTCGTAAGACTCCCCCGAAAAAAGAAGTACCTTGTAAATATCGTTCCATAGGGCGTTAGATTTTTGGATTGGTAATTTGTCTTGAACAAGCCAAATGTGGGGAGCTCTCATAAAAGCGGTAACTTACATGTTCCTTACCTGTTTTTTTCGGCCTCCCTCAGATGCATAAAGACTTTATATAATTGTCAAAAATGAAGAAACAGAAGAGGAACTACAAATCAATGGAGCTTTAGAATAAACATGTAATACTATGTATTTCACAATCTATATATTTAAGTTACAAGGGTGATTCTTTCGACAGTTCGTTGGTGAAAACTACTGCATCTGTAACCTTCATTTTGGTCTTAAATGAAAAGTCTTGGTCTGTAGATTTGTCAAGTTTAGTTTTTCTGTCCATAATTACTTTTCCTTAGCGTTAATTTACAATTATAAATGCTTACGTAGTCAAATCAAACAATCCTCTCCCCAATGATGTCACAATCAACAACTTTGCTACCATTGATGATCAGATCAACAACAATTACATAATAATCAACAATATAGGCAAAAACAGATGGAGATGAGTTGATTACCGTCAAATTTTGAAGGGGTCTATCTAGTATGATTTTAAAGAAGAGATGGGTAAGACGTAATTTCTTGTCGCGTAAGGAAATAAGATACTCATGCTAGATTTAAAAGGTTATAATAAGGTAAAGAAAAGAATAAACATTGGTTTATTTTTCCAAAGTCTCCTCTTATTATTTTGCTGTTAAATAGAGAAAACACAAATAATAAACCTATGTTTGGAGTTTGGTTAAAAATAAAAACAAAAAAGAGGAAGGAAGACAACAAGGGAAACCTAGGAAGTGTAACAAACCAAAGCAGTTTAGAGGAGATCCAGTTCTTTCTCCATCTTGGATTAGTTGTGAAGACACATAAGCGAAACAGTACCCAAAAGGTGAGCGTTACAAAGACCGAAAACTCAGTTTTTCCTCCTCTACATTCTACTATGACATAATATGCCATATTAGGTAGAAATCAGCGGAGTTTTTTATACGACGACAAGAGAATACTCAGTTTTTTTTTAGAAGAACGTTACATGTCAGTTTTTGTTTTCGGAGTAACGTTATATAATGAGTTTTTTCCGGAAGAAACACGTTTTTTTTCAGGAAGTGTTAAAAAGTACACTTGAAATTAAAGTTCTCTGAACAGTACATGCAATAAAAATACCGGTAGTTCAAAAGTATCGACAATTGCTAAAAGCATCGGAAGTTGCTATCGAATTCCCAATTAAAGTTTCGAAAGGGCGCATCTAATTGCGAGAAAAATCGAAAAGGCAGTAAAAATAAATCTTCCTCACAATGACTACACATGAGGAATGTTTGGCACTTTGCAATTAACACAATGAACGAAATGAAATAATCATACGAAATTTTGTGAATCGGAATTTGTGATTAAAGAAAAAGAATCTAATTTAATCAAATAACAAAAATGTATATTTGCTGTATATTTCTTATTAAAGGATTTTTAAAAATTCCTCGGTCTCTTAATGAATTTACCAAAGGTATTGATCTGACGAGCGAGATGAGTGCTTTCAACGGTATAATTCACTCGTTTAATCGTTTGCAGGGATGGCGCATGTTAATATAGAATTTAATATCGCTACTTGTTTAACTTGCTTCTAGGAATCGCCCGGTAGCTACTCAAACAATAACGTTAAAACTCCAAGAACTGTGCCATCAAACAGGAAAATATTCATATGAAATATCATTCAAATTTTACGTTCCATTCAAGTTAAGCTTCCTAGATAAATAAACCATGCAACTCTTAGGAATTTTTGTAGTTTTAATTGAAATTTCTTTAATTACATGCTTGCCTTCAGGTAAGATATTTGAACATGAACTTCCCTTGAATAATAAGTAAGTAAAGTAGTAAAAACAGACTACTACTTTCCAAGCGGATGGTTATTTGTTATTCTTATATATGTATTTAAGCATTTCCCGAACTCATGTTTACATCTTCGTGTTTCTTCGCAAGGAAAACGCCAACGATTCGAAAATGTTTGACATCAATTTGCTTATGCATCATTTTAAATACCATGCTTCGTGTCCTTTTTTTTGGTAAACTATTAAGATATCTATATTATTTGATTGGTTCACTGTCAAGAACCCTAATAAAACAGTTTAATTTTTATTTGGACATGAAAATTCACATAAAATGGTGACAGCATAAAAAGTAAGAGAAGATTGAAATTATAAAGGGTAACGTGGTTGTCAATTTACAAAATATGCTCATTTTATTTGTTTTTCTCATTCAAACTGTAAGGTACATAACCCAAATATCTTCCACCAATAGTTCTACTGGTACAGTAGCGCAATATATCGGCAAATTCGTGTACATATATGCAATTTACGTTTTATGCATTGGGCGAGAAGATCGTCGTCGTCTTTTTGAAAATAAAAGCACTACAAGGGTTTTTCTTTTGTCCCTCTCGTTGATATATCGAATCAAACAACCTACGTTTCAAACAATCCAAATCGAAAGACCAATTATTGTATCCTAATGTAAAATGAACCAATTTACATCGTATGTAAATTTGGGCGGGATGTAAGCTGGTTTTGCGGGGCGAGATGATGCAATACATTTTCGCACACCTTGGTTTCCCATCATCCACTGGGCGATATTTGGTACAACAATTTTCCATGATTAAGAAATTCCAAGATTTTGATGATAATTCGACTGAAGTAAGCACGTACTTCTGTACATTGCATCAGAGTAAGAATTGTTAAGCAATAAGACCAGGCGATATTAAGACCCACCTAATGTTATTTGGAACACTTTGTGTTTTCATTTAAAATCACCATCTCATGTATTTTTTTAAGCCATTTGTAATCTGTCGTTCTTCAGCACCTATACTATTTATCACACATTAATAAACAAGTCAGGGAACCGAAATGCCCAGGACCGATAGGATTTTAAAGCATTCGAGAACGAAAAGGAAAGCATTTGATTTCTAAAGAAGCCTTTCGTTGTTAAGAATTAGATGAAGTTGCTAAGGATGCCTCTGGTTGCTAAGAAGGCGTACTTCTAAGGGAAATGCATAGTTCAAACGGAATAAAAATACCTGAAAAGTTAAATGGAGAAAGTAGCAATTCTCTTTAGATTAGAACATATACGAATCCTTTAATTTGTAAACATTCCTATTTAATAAAATAAGCGTTAATTGTTGAAGCGTTCTCTTTCTTCATAAACTATTGCCAACGCTTTTCTACGTAAGCATGTACCATTGAAGGAATGATTAGCTACAAGCTATTGTTAAAATTTGCCTAACAAAAACTATTTATTGATAATATAAAGCGTAAACACTTACATGCCATATCTTAGCTTGAAATTTTCCAGTGGTTTCATAATGGTATCATTATAACATGAATCATGGAACCAATTTCGATTATCATTAATTTTAAGTTGTCTTAATTCATGACACGTCATTCCAAGTTGTTTGATTTATTACATTCCATATTTTAGCATTGAAATTTCTAATGTTCCATTATGGTTCCACTAAACCAGGTTCCTTGGAACCGATTTCGACTGTCATTCATTTTACGTTATATTCATTCATGGTACATCATTCGAAGTCGTTGGATATATTACATGTCATGTTTTAGCATTGAAAGTTCCAATAAACCATAATGGTTCCATGAAACCAGGTGCCTTTGAACCGATTTCGACTGTCATTCATTTTACGTTATATTCATTCATGGTACATCATTCGAAGTCGTTTGATATATTACATGCCATATTTTAGCATTGAAAGTTCTAATGTACCATTATGGTTCTACTAAACCAGCTTCCTTGGAACCAATTTCGACTGTCATTCATTTTACGTTATATTCATTCATGGCACATCATTCCAAGACGTTTGATATATTACATGCCATATTTAAGCATTGAAAGTTTCCCCTGAACCACATACCCTTGAACCAGTTCTGACTGATATTGACCATCAAGGAAGACGATCACGTGTCTTCACTTAATTCACAAGCTTTTTCTTTGCTTTAGCTATGGAATGCCAAAGGGAGAACAGCATTTGGCAATGCACAGGCCATTTATACATGGAATTGTATAGTGAAAAACGTGGTCCCCTATATTATTTTTGACCTTTTGAACCGGAAGTAGTTCACCTATTTTTTCCACCAACGAACTCAGTCTTCCGATTTCCCTAAGTTGTCGAATGGCGAAAACGGAAGTCGAAAATTCGGAAGCGTTCGAAAGCTAGAGCACCAACAGACAGACGGACGGACGCACATTGTGAAAACATAAGTACCTATCGGTCCTAAAATATATAATCTAACTACATCAATGTGCTTTGAGACCCAAAACTTATTAGGATCGATAGGTACTTACATGTATGTTTTCACAATGTGCGTCCGTCCGTCTGTCTGTTGGTGCTCTAGCGTTCGAACGCTTCCGAATTTTCGACTTCCGTTTTCGCCATTCGACAACTTAGGGAAAACGAAAGACTGAGTTCGTTGGTGGAAAAAATCGGTAAACTACTTCCGGTTCAAAAGGTCACAAATAATATAGGAGACCACGTTTTTCACTATACAATTCCATGTATAAGTGGCCTGTGCACTGCCAAATGTTGTTCTCTCTTTGGCATTCCATACCTAAAGTAAAGAAAAGGCTCTTGAATTAAGTGAAGACACGTGATGGTCTTCCTTGATGGTCAATATCAGTCAGAACTGGTTCAAGGGTATGTGGTTTAGTGGGACCATTATGATCCACTGGAAACTTTCAACCAAGAGCTCATAAGGGCATTCAACCCTTATGAGCTCTTGTTTCAACGCTAAGATATGGCATACAACCTCTGACAATTAAGTTCGGTGAATGGCCTCATATTGCTAACGGTCGTAAGAGTGCGCTACCGTCGTATCCTGCCCCAGACAGGTCGAAACATGTTTAAACAAATTTGAGAGAATCAGCGCTGCGAATGTGTTTATAGTGTTTAAACAGGACATTGAAGAGTGAAGGTGTAGTGCGCGTGGTCGAAACCCAAAATGTATCAGCGAACGAAAGAGACTCATGAAATGCTGACAACAGGTTACAAAGAAAGTGGTATCACTTTGAAGTGTGTTTATGAGTGGTTTAAACGGTTCCGAGGGGGCCGGAACACCGTGGAAGACGCCCCCTGAAGTGGCCAGATATCCAACATAATGTTACGACCCAACTAAAGGCTATCCCTAAAAACGACTACGCCAGGAGTTTCCAGGACTTGTACAGCCGTTCCCAGAAGTGCATTACCATCGACGGGGATTACTTTGAAGGATAGTAATTGCTGTTTCACGTAAGCCAGCAATCCACTCGCAATATGAGGTCATTCACCGAACTTAATTGTCAGAGGTTGTATATTCCGTGAGTTGTTAAATTCAACAGTTCTTCAGCGCTGTAGCATCAAAAATGACGTCATACTGCATGTGTTGCACGCAGCAGTGCGATATTAAAACCATGGTTTTGTTGGCTCTCTGCTGCAAACAAGCCGCCTGTGCAAGCTGTCTGCCACGATCGCCTCGTTCGCACAGAAAAACGATCCCACGTCAAGTCGCCGGTTTTATTTAATCAACACCTTTGCCTATTATTAAACATCTCGAGAAGTAATCTTTTCAAAATCATTAATAAACCTTTTACAACCTTCTTAACCGTGTCAATATCTAATTGTAACGAAAATTGTGTATTTTCTTACACAAAATCGTCTTCACTCATGAACGCCGCCATTTGTAAGAAAGCTCATGCAACAGAAGAAGCAACGAAAAGGGTTTCTGCAAATTGTAATCTCGAACCAGTGCTCTGCTGCACACGTCTGATCTTTCAACAGAACTCAACAATGCTTTTAACCACTCCATTGCTGTAGCACTTCGTGCAGCGCTGAGCAACTGTTAAATTTAACAACTCGCGGATTATATCAAATAGCTTGGAATAACATGTCATGGTTGAATCTTTATATATAAAAATTCAGGCTCAGGGTGCATCTGTAAATGTTCTAAAAACTTTTGAACCACTTATCCGATTGACCTCATATTTGTAACATACAGGGTGGTCCATAAGTCTGTCCCCCTCTTTTATTTTTTGAACCGAAGCAAATATGTCAATTTTGATGAATCCAATGAATAGGAAGTTGTGGGTGGCCTATCCCATGGTGCACTTTTCATCATCCCAAATATGCAAATTAGGACACATTCAAAATTTATCTCAAAAACCGTAAGGGATAGAGAAACAAACCCAATTGCAAACTTGTTCAGCATAAAAAAACAAACAAAACAAAAAAAATCATCCAAATCGGACCAACGGTTCCCAAAAAAAGTTAAAAAAAGTACCATCTCAAACTAAAAAAAAGCCAACTGGGCCAAACCAAAGCGAATCATGTTGGTAACACTCTAAAGGGTATGTTCCACATGATGCCCTTCAGCACCAATGCACAACTGAGCACGTAGTTTCAAAGATGCCATCACTCTTGTTACCATATCAGATGTAATGGATTGGCAGGCAGTCTGAATTCTCTGTTGCAAATCCAACATAGAAGTTGGCTGAGTGGCATAAACATTGTCCTTAAGGTAACCCCACAAAAAGAAGTCATTAGGGGAAAGATCTGGTGAGCGTGCAGGCCAATGAATTGGGCCACCCCGGCCGATCCACTGACCTGGAAACATTGCATCGAGATGATCACAAGTAGCTGCCGCTGAATGGGCTGGAGCCCCATCATGTTGATACCATACCCTTCGAAGTGATGCTAAAGGAAGCTCATCTGCAAATTCTGCCACTACAACATTTATTATCATGTCTCTGTATCGTGCAGCTGTCAACGTCCCTTCATAGAACAATGGACCAACCAATCCACCATTGATGATTCCACACCAGACATTCACTCTCCAATTCACCTGGTGCACAGCTTCTCGTAACCATGTAGGGTTTTCTGTTGCCCAATAATGGAGATTGTGTTTATTATCCAGACCATCTCGACAGAAGCTGGCTTCGTCTGACCACAAGACCCAATTGAGAAAGCCTGGGTCATCGTCGATGCGATTTAGCAGCCAATTGCAGAACTCAAGACGAAAATCGTAGTCTGTTGACTTCAATCCTTGGTGGCAGTGGACATGATAAGGGTGGAATCCATGCTTATAAAGTAATCTTAATAATGATTGATGACTGCAGCCAGCTTCTTCAGCAACTGATCGAGTACTACAATGAGGATTAGCATAAACAGCAGCTAAAATGGCTGTGCTGGAGTCCTCTGATGTGACAGTTGTTGGTCTACCTTGCCGGGTCTGATGACTGACACTTCCTGTTTGCTGAAATCGTTGAACAACCTAGCGAATTGTCTTAGAAGTGGGAACTCTAGCATTGGGATATCTAACTTGGTATTCCCTGGCTGCACCTTTGTAATTATGTGCAAATCCAAAACATAAAACCATACCAACCATTTCTTCTCTACTGTATTCTGCCATTTTTCAGACCTGATTGGCAGTTTCTTCCCCATTCATCAAAAAGCTTCAGCATTTAAAGAGCTAGTGGATAAAACCCAACAGGGGGGGGACAGGAAGATGCAAATGCAATGTGAGTGCCAATTAGCATTTGCAATTAACTTTTTTTGGGAACCGTTGGTCCGATTTGGATGATTTTTTTTTGTTTTGTTTGTTTTTTTATGCTGAACAAGTTTGCAATTGGGTTTTTTTCTCTATCCCTTACGGTTTTTGAGATAAATTTTGAATGTGTCCTAATTTGCATATTTGGGATGATGAAAAGTGCACCATGGGATAGACCACCCACAACTTCCTATTCATTGGATTCATCAAAATTGACATATCTGCTTCGGTTCAAAAAATAAAAGGGGGGACAGACTTATGGACCACCCTGTATATTCCTTAGGTCCAGAGAAAGGTTTACATGTCCCTAAAGTAGGGAGGAAGGGATAAAAATCATATATCTTGTTTTATGTTTGTTTGTTTACTCAAGAGATGGCGCCAGAGTTTTTTAACTTTTCCTTGAAACCGAAACTGGAGTAACTGCGCAGAAGTAGGACAGCAAAAAAACTTCCGTTTTCCTCCGGATGTTTAGTAGTGTTTGCACATTTCAAGGGAGGAAATTGCAAGTTTTTTGCTGTCCTGCTTCTGCGCAGTTACTCCAATTTCGGTTTCAATGGAAAGGTCTATATAAAAATTCAGGGTGCGTCTGTAAATGTTCTTAAAACTTTTGAACGACTAATCCTTTTGAGCTAATACTTGCACCAGATGTTCGTTAGGTTCAGGTTAAGGTTTACATGTGCCGAGTGTCAGGTTGGCCCAAAGGGGAAAGGGTAAAAATAATATTTTGCTTTATCTGTCTGTCTGACAAGAGCCTACGATATGCGCGGGCCAACAATGTATGTCATGTCCTACAATGCAGAGTAAAGATTCTGCAACAATAGGCCATAAAAAATTACTTTGGCTATGGTCATGGATGAAGAAATACAGGATGGGAAATCCCATTGTTTAAAACGTGATTTTTTTTCACTGGCGCTCTCTGGCCATTTGCGTGGGCATTACTCTCTGTCTAGCAGACGACTTTACTTTTCTTTATTGGCCTCGATGGCTCAGTGGTTGCGTGATCTCCTCTGATCAACACCTTCTAGACAGAAGGCCTGATAACGGAAACGTCAGACATTGTTACATCATCATTAGTCGACCAAATTTAGGGCTTATTATTGGTAGAAAGAGGATTAACAATGGTCGACTAATGATGATGTAACAGTGTATGACGTTTCCTTTATCAGGCCTTCTGTCTATGTGGTGTGGCTCTGATGCCCGTAGATGTGGCTTCGATCCCGGCCGAGGACGACGAGGGTTCTTTCAGGGGGAAAATATTATTATACTGTATAAGAGAAAGAGCGAAAAATGTATACACTCACTCATTCATTCATTCATTCATTCATTTCGAAATCTCCAGAACTATGAAGCCTACAAACTTGAAATTTGGCAAGTATATTTCTCTCGGCTTCTAGGTGAGGGTGGTTGAAGGATAAAATCTAAGCAACATTTACCTTTTTCATTTTTTTCTCTGGGGCATTATTTTTGAGATAAAAAATGTTGAAATCCTACCTGCAGGAAACAGTTGTTTGGAATCTGTGGAGACACTTAAAGACATTGGTATACGAGACACCAGGGGGTAGCCGGAATCGCCATAGCTGCGGACCAGATTTGCGAAGAACCAAGAACTTTTGAACTTTTTACGTCAGTCCATGCGGCGACGTTGTGAAGCATGCATTCATGCCAGAGGGAGTGAATTAGAACACTTATTATTGATGAAAATAGGAAAGAAAATTCCACAGCCTGGGTTCGAACCAGGAACCTTCTGCTCACCGTGCAGACGCGCCAACCAATTGCGCCACTGTGGACATGGAAGCATTAACGCTATCTACATGTCCTTAGGGCTGGTTGGAGCAGTACCCAGTTCGTAGTCTGGGAATATCTTTCCTACTGCGTATAATCGTTCCTGGTTCGAACCCAGGCTGTGGAATTTTCTTTCCTATTTTCATCAATAATTTCAACATCTGAGGTTTGGCGAGAAAAAAAAAGAAAAAAAGAAAAAAAATCCTCTTAAGACCTTTCATTTATTAATCTAGAACACTTATTGTAAAACATTTGCATGTTTCATAAAAAAACAAGTCACATTATTGTACTGTACGCAATGTGTTTTTTGTTCTTTTTATTACATGATTGACCATGATTTTGACGTGGTACAGAATTACGGGTTGAGTGGCATATTACGTCTACGCGACGGTCCAACATTTTTTATCTCAAAAACAATACCCAGAGAAAAAAAATGAAAAAGGGAAATGTTGCTTAGATTTGATCCCTCTATCACCCCCCATGTTCGTACACTACCCTGTACACATAAATTTTAAAAAACTATATTTTTCTCCGAGCGACGCCGGGTACTACAGCTAATATTAACGTATAATTAATGATAGTCGAAATAAATTCAATTGTATGTGGTTTCATGGAACCAGTATGGTTCAGTGGAAACTTTCAGAGCTCAGATTTGGCATGTAATATATCAAACACTTGGAATGATGTGTCATGAATGAATATAACATAAAATTAATGACAGTCGAAATTGGTTCCAAGGCAGCTGGTTTAATGGACCCATTATGGTTCATTGGAACTTTCAGTACTAAAATATGACATGTATTATATCAAACAACTTGGAATGATTTGTCATGAATGAATATAAAATAAAATTAATGATAGTCGAAATTGGTTTAATGGTATGTGGTTTAATGGAACCATTATGGTCCATTGGATAGTTTCATGATAGTTACATGCTAAGATATGGCATGTAATATATCAAGCAACTTGGAATGACGTGCCATCAATGAATATAACGTAAGATTAATGAAAGTCGAAATTGGTTCCATGATGCGTGTTTTAATGATACCATTATTGAACCATTAGAAACTTTCAATGCTAAGATATGGATGTAATTACTTACGCCTTATATCAGGGCTGTTCAAGATTTCTGTCCGCGGGCAGCGCCCGTGCACGCGGGTAATTTTCCTTCCCTCCCTATTACACATTACATTGATCAGTTCCTTAAGGTCGAGTTGTTAATTATCTATTCGACACTGTAAAAAAAACAAAAAACGAGGAATTTTACCATTTTATTTGCTTCGTCTTAATGTGACAATTTTCTCGATGTCAGGTAGAACTGTATTTTCTTTTTCCCGATAGGACACGATTGCATATTAAGCATTTAGAATCCGATCTGTGAACAATGAAAAAAAAACAGATTCTCCCACTCTGGTTTAAATACTGGTTCCGTGATTTTATGCTTTTTCGGAATGTGCGCCATGTTATGCGAGACGAAAAACAAGCAAGTATCAGTAACAAAAGAAATAATGCCTCATTTAACGGAATCGCCCCCTAAAGTCTGGCAACACTGCATAGGAAAAACTATACCCACTCCCCTCCTGAGTTTTGGACTATCTCCTCGGCTGCCCGTGAGCTTTGCCCGCGAGCTTTTTATGTTGTACGCGGGCGACGTGCACGATTTGGACGGCCCTGCCTTATGTTATCAATAGTTAATTTGTGTTAGGCAATAATAATAGCTGGTAGCTAATCGTTCGTTTCAATAGTACATGGTTACGTAGAAAAGCGTTATCAATTGTTTATGAAGAAAGGGTTCACCCTTACACAGAACGCTTCAACAATTAACGCTTATTTCATTAAATGCTTACAAGTTAAAGGATTCTTATATGTTCTAATCTATAGAGAATTGCTACTTTTTGCATTTAACTTCTCAGTTAGTTTTAATCAGTTTGAACTATACATTTCCCTTAGAAGTACGCCTTGCTTAGCAACTAGAGGCTTACTTAGCACCCTCATCTAATCTTAACAACCAAAGGCTTCTTTAGAAATCAAAAGCTTTCCTTTTTATTCTCGAATGCCTTAAAATCCTATCGGTCCTGGGGATTTCGGTTGCCTGACTTGTTTATGTTTAATATTTTTAAAATTTTCCTTAGGTGGGTGATATTTGGGGCATGCACCTTATCCCAAACACGAACAGCGTAGCATTTATTGTATTTCTTGAATGAAGAACGCCTATGAACCGATCTGCTTTATCAAAGTTTTCGACCAAATTCATACGAGACTGACACTTGGGACTACCAAATGATGTAGTCTGCCAAACTTACTCACGTGGTTAGCTCTTTAGAGCATTATAGTTTTGAATTTCCCGATTGAAAATAAGCCACAACGTCACATTATTGCATAATTTTTATAACAGCATGCTGTAACTTAAATACAGCAGATGCTCAGTTAATAAGTTTGAATGGCCTTCTAAAAAGGGAAAAAAATCTAATATTAAAAAGTGGCCCAAAATTAATTTTTCGTCGAAATATTTTACAAGTATTAAAATATTGTTTTTTGCAGATTGTTCAGTACAGAAAGGTCCAAGATGTTATGAAATTCTGCAGGTACCAATGACGTACGAAGCAGCCGATTATTACTGCCGTGATAGAGGAGGACGCCTCTTGGCCATCAAAGACAGCGAGACAGCTAGCTTCTTGAAGACTCATCTGTAAGAAGAAATTCAGTTTTCTTAACTCTGTTTATAAATCAAAATATTGGTCTGCTAACTTAAATTTCTATGTTTTTATAGAGTTACTAAAAATTTCAAGAATTTAATATACTAAAAAAATTGGTCTTTTCTTAATGAGTGAAATATTGGCAATGCATGCGGTGCCTAACGATGAGACGGTTCGGTTGCTATGGCTGCAGCAAATATTAAAAAAAAAAATTTGCGTTTTTTTTTTTTTTTAGTGTACAAAAAGATGTAAGAACATGTGCAGTCAGACTGTCCTACCAAAATAATGAGACATGACTACAGAAGAGTACTAGCATTGTATTTGAATTGAAGCTGAATTTAACCTTTTTGGTTTTATTTTTGAACATCTGAAACACGCGAATCCTACAGGCTTGTCAGTGTGTTGACCCCATTGTGCTTCCAAACGTTCAACTGGGCTTCAGTTTGGATTTGACAATCAGAAACGGTGGGCAACACATGGAACATATCGTGTAAGACAAGACGTTTGTGACATTTTGTTAATTGGAAACCAGCAGTCGTGGCATTTTTGGTGAATGTGTGTGTGATGTTCAACCAAAAAGCTGTATTAACTCAAAAATGAGTAAAGATACGTAAAAAATAACAACACCATTGTGTTCGTCAGGAAATTCCACATGTATTTCATATATCACATGCCCCCCCCCCCCACTCCTAATAGCATCCCCAATATAAATTATTAGGTCGATCCATAGCGTTAGGTTTTATTTAGGTGGCTCCAGGCATTTGGGCCAACCTGCATAATAGATTTTGCATTTGTTAGTGCGCGTTTTTTTTTAAATAACAATAAGGTTGTCTCATTATTTATTCGCTGGTCTGTGCATGTTCATAGGAGATTTTTTCCTTGTCGTTTCAGCAATCACCCCCAAAATTTGTCCCTATAATTTCTTAACACTATATATCAGAAATTTCAATTGATGGTCTTGCTAATTTTTAACTCTATTTTACAGAGAGAACTTTTTATAATTTTTAAATTATCTTTACATTTTTACTCGAATTTATTTCCAACGAGAAAGGGTTGCTATATCATACCGGGTGCTCTGCTTTCTCTCTCAACACAAAGGATTACCAAGTACTCCATTATATCCAAGTAGAGTATAAAAATTATAAACTTCCATTTGTGAAATACTTGAGCCCTATTTTTTATTATTAATTTCCAGATATAACAAAAACTTATGGATGTGTTCAATATGAATCGATGCCCTAACATTTATAGCAAACCAAGTAACCCTCGTGAACTCAATTATTAATGCGATTTATAAAATATCTTTTTAACGCCAATAAGCCTAAATTTGGGATTTAATCCAAACTGATGCACACAATACATATTCCACAGGAATGGTTGTTTCGTAAACTTGATTCTCATCGATCTAATTAGTTGTTTTACTAAATTCATTAAACAATGAAACTACTGTGTTGGTTAATTAATTGCATCCCTTTAATGGCATAAATTATAAACATAATTTAAGTAAAACGATAGATTAAATACAGCACAGCTAACGGTTGCTTTATTCTTCTTAAACAGAGCACAACGTTATTACTGGCTTGGATTGAAAACCAACGATCATAAGGGCAAGTATGTGTTCAGTGATGGGACTCAGTTGAATACTAAGGACTATTCCCCTTGGATACGTAGCAGTAACAAAGCATCAAACAATGAAGCATGTGTCGTTCTAAACAGCTATTCTATGGGATGGTTCAGAGACAATTGTGAAGAGCAACAATATGCTATTTGCCAGTATGAAGGTAAAAAATTAGATTAATGAATAAATTTTATAACAAGAAATTAATCTTCCCGAGGAAGGTATAGTAAAGTATAGCGGACGCCCAGACAATGATTATGGCGTCATCCTCTCTCACTATGAAATTGTATCAAATAAAATTTGTGAAAAATTAATTTTACATGGGTGATTCAAACAGCTTATAAAATACTTCAAATACAAAGTTAACGAAATGATAAAGGTGCATTGAAATCTAATTTAAGTCTTTTTTTTTGTTTGTTTGTTTTTTTTTTTGCGTGTGTTTAGCATATCTCTCACTTTCGGTCATGACACTTCTGGGCTGCTGAGTTTCTCATTTTGGTTCATATATGGCGGCAGGTTTCATTGCCCATAAGCCAACGCCAACGAGACTGTCTCGAGACTGTTTCATTGCCCATTAATTTTTGAATGCCCTGGCCTGTCTTCCGTTGGCCTCGCCGTAACCACTAGAATTTAGCGTGAATTTTCTTTGAGCACCGAGAGATGGCGTTGATTTGGTAGCGCTTTATGGCATTACTATTTAATTTTGAATGTACATAAGCACTGGAAGTGAGTGCCGCTAGAATTTAGTGCATCGTTATATTTTCCTTTGGTCCCGTGATTTTTTCACGGGTGAAATACTCGTCCTACTAATAACTACATGGCACTAATTTTTTTTCCATAGCTCGCTCTCACAACCAGAATGGCACCAAATCTGATAGGGGGACTAATAACGACATGGGAAGAAGGATTGCGCATAACATTCTTTGTAACATTTGGGCTGAAATTAAAAGTCTTTGCGATATCACTTACTTCTCATGTGATTTCCTTTCTGAGTAATCAAATCTCGCACTTGTTGGTCAATTGATTCATTATACTAGTATCAACCACTAGCCATGTAACAAGGTGATTTTGTCGGTCGATTTTGTCTTATGTTATGTATCATCTATTGAATTTTAAATTCTTTGTTTTACTTTGTTGACGTATGTTCCTGCGGGAGCGCAATTTTATAAAATAAATAAATAAATAAATTTCTTATAGTACCATTAAGGCAAAGTTACTTATTAATTCATAACACAGGCTTGCGATGAAAAAAAAATACAAGGGAATTGATAGCTTAACTTTATGTATTTTTTGGTGCTGATTTCAAAAAACATAATGAAAAATTTCTATCACGTCAAGATTTCTTGAAAAATTCAATTTTACTTGAATTTTTATCAACATTTACCATAAAAACTAGAGGCAAGTCAGGCAGGCTTACAGCCTGTGAAATTTATGTTTTGAGGATTATAGGTATTTTCGGAATAATTGAATACATTCAAATAATTGCCTTTAAAAATCATTCCATTTTCTATTGGGTTGTTTTAACTAATTCAATACCTCTTTTCTGGAACTCAATGACGTTCATCCATGCCACCAACTTCCCCAACAACGAGTTCTTAATCAAAGACTGCCGCGACGATATCGGGTCTATGCATCGAAGTTTCGTACAGGAGCCAGCTGTTCTGTTATTTCAGTCCAATTTGGATTGCAAGTAAATGTGATGAAGAGATCTGGTTTCCCGAACTTTGCCCCATGGCCACTGCATCCTGGTAGTTTTGCTATAATGCGCATTTGCTTCCGGTTAATGACGTAGGTAAAACACTGTTTTCATATTAAAGTTGTCAGTCTGATTGTGAACGAAATCCATTAAGCCAAATGGTAAGCCTCCACTCTAAAAGTCTTCTGGTTTGCTTTCACCCAGTGTAGCCAGTCTACTTCAACTTTTAAAAGGCGTCCACAATATACTGCTGAATGAGTTTCCCCGCGTGCAAACCAGATTAAACAGTCCTGGCCTTTCGTACCGTTTGTAGGAGTAGAAGGCTAACATGCTGACTTTCGTCTCTTCAGTGCTCCTGAATTTCATCTTCCAGACATCTTTTCCATGAGGAAACAGCAACGCGTAAGTCATTGGATCAAAGTTCGGACTCATAATTGACATGTGTTGTCAGTTGTTCCCCGTGCTTGGATAGGTAAATAAATCTCACTCCCTCGTGCTTAGATAGATGCATAAATCTCACTCTCTCGTGCTTGGATAGATGCATAAATTTCGAAGCTACCTCATTGACAGATGGCAAATTATATCTTCAGGGACCGTGCTGTATTATCCACATATGAAGATTTCCGTGGAGCCACAGACATCCTTCATCATCTTTTACGCACGTGCAAAAGGGTTGATGTTTCTGATGTCCCTGTAAAATTTATGTTTTGAGGATCAGGACCGTATACGTTGAAACTGCGAAGGCAACAGAAACTCATGCACTGGTATATATCCAGTTACAAACAAAAAAGAATTAGTATAACCACAAAGGCATTGATGATATGACCATTAGATTAGGGTTTACTTTATTCTTACTCACAGAACAAAATTGCTGTGTAGTATATTCTACATTTGAGCATCATTTCATTTACCTTAGAAATGTACGTCAATGTTAATTTACAAATAGATACATGCTTATTATCTTACAAAATTCCACGGATCATTGTTAATCTAAAAATAGATACATGCTATTAGGATCATTGGAGAATATTTTTCCTTGCTTGGAACACGATCTGAACTGAAATCAAAAAGTCTGCTTTGTTTACCCGAGGCATGTAAACAAAGCAGAGTGAACAATTGTCAACTCCGCTTCCGCAGTGGCACGCCAGGCATATTAACAAAGCAGAGTGAACAGCTGTTGTCAGTTCCGCCTCGTGTACCACATCAGACTTTAGAGAAAGAAAGATTTCTAGAAACTGCACCGCAATTTGATGTAAAAGTTTAAACTCAAGGGAACTTTTTGTTTTTCTCTCGATCAGAGGTGGCTCGTGCGATCGTAACAGTGGTTTTCATCCATTTAAACCTACAAAAAATAAATAATAATCTCGATTGTTGAAAAATCAATTTGCCTTACCAAGAATCGATTATAATTATTTTACATAGATTTAAATAAAAAAATCATTTTAGATAAAAACCACTGTTGCCAGATAGTACATGCAAAATTGTTCGTGAGAATTCCTTTACAAATAGTATTTTAGCAAAATTTTTGATATCGATTTTACAAAAAATCCTGACGTGATGGAAAAAAATGGAGGTCATTTTCGAAATCAGCACACCAAATAATATAAAAATCAGCGAAATCTTCTCTTGTATTTTCCAAAAACTTTAATTTCGCAGCCCTGTGTAATCAATTAATTCAAGAAAATATGCATAAGGAAACCCACATGAATTTTTGGAGTCCACTGAAATTGTCAACTATGATCCAAGTCCGGTGGCCGATTGGTTGCTCTGCTAAATTATTGTTATTGTTCTTGATTGGTGATTTGTAAATTCATCTGATTTTTCTAATTGGATATGAAAATTTCATTTTCTTCCTTTGTCATTTACTCATTGATGAAAAAGGCATAACCCTCGAAATGTACACTAAAGTGCCAAGTCATGAGAGCGCCGTATGCAAATATTCAGGTGCCGCTTGCATCGCGTATAAGGTCTATAAATAACCAGATCGGTATCAGTACTGTCAATTCGACTAGTAGCAATCATCTGAAACGTCTTGAAACGTGATTATGGCTACACGACGAGAATTAGATCGAGTTTGAACGCGGAATGATAGTTGGAGCTAGACGCATGGGACATTCTGTTTCTGAAGTGGTGAGGGCATTCAAAATTTCTCGATCTACAGTGTCAAGAGTATACAGAGAGTAGCTCATTTCAGGCATTACCTCCAGCCATGGATATCCCAGTGGTCGACCGCGGTTGCTAAAGGCTCGTAACCAGCGACATCCGACCAGAATGGACCTTGGTAACAGATACACGTCACTGCGTCAATTAATAGCCACATTCAATGAGTGACATATTAGAAACGTGTCTATGAGATCAGTGCAGCGAAATTTGGCACTGATAGGGTATGGTGGCGGAACACCGACAAGAGTGCCTCTACTTACAGCATGCCACCGGAAGCTGCGCCTTGCCTGAGCTCGTGAACATATTCTTTGGACCTTAGATGGCTGGAAATACCGGTTGGTTATAATTACGAGCTGCAGACCGCGTTATTGTGATAGTGATGAAATTTGCGTTAAGGCTATGCAGAGCATGGGGAAGATAATTCAAACGGAAAGTTTATTAGTGCATACGGTTGCCACCAGGGGGAAAAGTGGCACTGCAAGATGTACACAGACGGTAATAATGCACTACTAGAAAACTGTTAGAGGGATTGTTCACTATGCACACCCTCTGCCTCGATGACATCCTGGAGCACAGGACAGCGTCATCCCGCGAAATGATTGCAACATGGCTCCCGTGAATGATGTTGGCTCCATGATAAACACGCAATGTCCTCGTCCTGGCAGCACACATAACTCCCCTATCTCTTCGAATTTCTGCAGCATCTTTTGTAAACATCTCTTGGTCTTGGGTCCTGTTCGCAATCCCTCCAAACGCCGATATTCTCGCAGTGCTGTTCCATTATTTCTGCTGTTCTGGTAATAGAGCTTCACCAGGAGCGCACGTTTTTTCTTTCCGAGTGGCATGGTAACTTCTGCAAATTGGTTGCTTACTGACGCATTGCGCTTTTGCATACGGCGCCATTTTTTCACCTGGTGACAACCGTATGCACTAATAAATTTTCCGTTAAAATTCTCTTCCCCACGCTCTGCATAATATATACATAATCCGTGCAATAACGCGGTCTGCAGCCCGCGCAGAAGTGGGGAATTTTAATTATAACCACCCGGTAAATAGCTTGGTCCGATGAGTCACGATTCAAGTTGGTGCAAACGGATGGTAGGTTCGAGGTGGCTCAGAAGTTATCAGGAAGGCACTGTGCAAGCTGATGGTGGGTTTGGGTTCTCTGATCAAATTGGATCTACCACTGACTGAGAATCGTCATGTTCAGCTGATTGGTGATCATTTGCAGCCCTTCATAGCCTTCATGTCCCTAAGAACGATGGGATGGTCCAGGAGGACAATGCGCCATGTTACCGGGCCAATGTTACTCGCGATTGGTTTGTGGAGCCTTCTGAACAATTCCAAGCATTCTGAACAATTCCAAAAAATGAATCGGCCACCTAGATCGCAGACAAGAACCCTCAACTAACAAATTTGGGATATTATCGAACGATCCATTCGTGCACAAGAGCCTGCACCTGCAACATTCATGCAATCATAGGCAGATATCGAGACTCCATGGCTAAACATCTCTTCTATGAGAGTTGCTACACTTCGCCGGGCAAAAGGAGGCCCTACACGATACTGAAAAGGTATCCCATGACTTTTGGCATTTCAGTGTACGTCAGGGATCATTAAAAACTTATCTCCTGGATCTTTGGTGTCCTTATGCATTCTTTCATGTATTGATGTGGTTTAGACGTTTTAGCTTGTTGAGTTATTCTCAGGTTTAACATTGTCGTTTGTTTATATCTTTCCAGCTACGGCATGCAACGCATCCGAACTTCAAATTGAAAATGCAGAATTTCCACCATGTAATGAAAAAATTGACACGTCCATAGGAAGCATGATTCGCATTAAATGCGAACCAGGTTATATGCTGCAGGGTACAGAGATTGTTACATGTGATTCATCGGGTAGGTGGAGTGACACCCCTTCTTGTATATCTGGCTGTGGTATCCCAAGTCTACCGATAAACGTCAAGTTGGACCATAAACAAGACTATTACTTAATAGGTGATGAGGTGACTGTACTGTGTGAAGCAGGATATTTTATAAATGGGCATACACTGACGACTCATTTAAAAATTTTTTGCGAAGAAGGTGGAGTGTGGTCTCATATTAAATTCGAATGCACACCGATAGGGAATCTTCATTATACTGTGGATGCATATACGGAAAATATTATAAAACTAGGAGAAGGCGATCTAGCAATACTGACTTGTTCAGTGTCACCGAGTAATATTGCATCTTTCATTTGGTTCAAAGATCACGAAGAACTGAGGAGTAAACCAAATGCCAATAAAAACTACATTCTTAAGCAAAATGGCAATTTAGAAATTCGAAATTTTCAAAAAGCTGACGCTGGTGTCTATGTGTGCCTTTACTCAAATAATGCCATGAACAAAGAAATCAACACTTATATTGTCAAGAGCTTAGAACCATGCAAAACAAATGCCACTGAAGAAACTTCAACAAAGTTCATAGAAGAGGACAGTTCACTTTTATTAAATTGTCCTATTACTGCAGAAGGGAACCACGTGCAGTGGTCCGTAGACGGTATAGCGTTCCAAAGTACACGAAGAGCAGCAGTTTTGGCAAATAATGGCATATTCATTTCAAAAGTTCTATACTCTGATAGTGGAATTTACACTTGTAAAGTAACAAAAAAAATCCCTACATGTATCGAATACTCGTACACGGTTAAAGTAATCGTTATGCCGTTGGATGGGAATGCCTGTGGAACTCAAGATCAAAACGAAGTTCAGCCCTGGTTGGCTACACTTTGGTGGAAATTCGAAATGGCTCCTTTCTGTTATGGAACTTTAATCAGTGAATTCTGGGTTATTACTTCAGCATTTTGCGTGCAAGGAGCATATCGCAGAAGACTTCCAGATATTTTTGTTCAGTTCAACAAATACAGAGATGATGACTGGTCCTTTTCCAAGAGCACTTTAGAAAATAACGCCACATCTGCCATAAGAATTCCAGTTGAACTTCTGTATACGCATCCTCAGTTTTCAAGAAGGCTACCTATCAATGACATTGGACTGATAAAGTTGGTAAATCCTATTCAAGTATACGGAAGTTTACAGCCTCTTTGTTTATTTGATTTTGGCATTTTCCCCAACTATCCTAGCAATTGTGGAAATTCAAGAGCTGTTACTGGTTTTGCTGCTGGCTGGGGTTCTCTGGAGGGGAATTTCCAAGAACAAATGAAACATTCAAGCATCGAACGAATGGTCATAGTAGAGGGGGCAGAATGCGAAAAGATGAAAACAGAGAAAAGTGGGAACACAGTTATTCCTTCAAGGAATGATCCCATGAAGTACAACCTATTTTGCGCCAGGGATATGAATCGTACACAGCCGAAATATTCAGCTGATGTTGGAGCACCTTTTGTGGTAAAACAAAATAACAGGCTGTTCTTAATAGGTGTTTATAGCTGGGGAGACAGAATGTTTCAAATGGGACCGTACGATTATTTTACCAACATATCCCATTACTACTCATGGATATCTTCCTACATTCCCTTAAAAACACAACCTTCGCGTGAAATTTTTAACAAAATGCAGTTTCGTAGTTGGGGGAGAAGAATGGAATCCATATAGATTTTAAAATCTGGTTGATATTTGCGCATTATAGTAAACCAATTAGTAGCATGAAAAATAAATGCCTACATGTTCCTCTTTTTTTTTGTTTAAGAGAATGTTTATAAAATTTTAATTAATTCATCCTTACAAAAAGTTATTGGAAAAAGCCTGCATCAAGATATTTTTCTTTAAAATAAACGACAATATTTTATATATTTCTCAGCATATATTCTTGCACACATTTCAAAATCTCATTTTAATAGGTGTTTGTCAGCAAATGGTTTGCCAGTTTCTCTGGAAATCGTTGCAGTTGTATTCGAATAGATAATTTCAGATCAATGGTACATTTTCTTGTTGAACAATAACGAACGTATCTTAAGATTGCACGCGTCACACCGTCAAGTGTTTTGAATCTGAAAAGAGATTCTTCATAAACACACACACAAGGAGCAGTAATTAAAAGTCCCACAGAGTGATTAAAAGTCCGTACCCGATTCAAACTGCTGTAACTATGGTATCATTGATGGCAGCCGAACGACCCGCCTAACAGGGGAAAAGGGGTATAGTCATGTTTGTTGAGGTTGCCGATAGAGGTCTCCTTCGTCTCAGTTGTTTTCCAAGGTTAATAAAAGGAGGTTATGACACCAACTATTACAATGCTATCGCCATTTTGTTTCGCACTTCTTGATTTTTTTATTAATTTATACAAAACCTTTTTTACATTAATGTTAACAGATTTAAAATTTCAAGTTTATTTACACTTTAGCATGTTTATATATATAGGGTGTTTCTAAATTATCTCTCGTATTATACATGTTTATTACTCAAAAACTATTACAGATAATGAAATAGTTTCTTAGCCTTGCGTGAGTTGATAATGAAACACGCGGTCGGCGTTTGTTGCCATTGTTGGCGGTGTGAAACAAAATGGAGAAAAACGCTATGCATCTTGGGATCGTGACATAACCTCCTTTTATAAACCTTGTTGTTTTCGATATGGCGATCCAGCGTGCCATCCAGCGTCAGTAGGGGCTGAAAAGATCCTTGACGTTTACCCAGTGGCGTGTCGATCCATGAATTTAAGTCGGCCGTGGTGGCATGTACTGAATGTTGGGAAAACAGGCTCTGCCAAACGCTACATCTAGAACGATTAAAGTGAGAACAGAAACATGGATAATGTATCACTGAAAGTTAGTTATATATGAAGAGTTTTATATATAAATAACTCCAGTGATATCAAAAATAATATGTCTGTTGAAACTAAAAATGTTAAAAAATAATTGATTTTGACTGATTTTTATTGTCAAGGATTTTTTATGAAAGACCAGAGCGGGACAAGGTGATGAATGAGTTAAAGTAAATTTAATTGAATCGAACAATTACGATACATGTAGCGGCTGACTGCCGAACAAATAATTAGGATAATTAAAGGTGAGCTTTTGTCTATCAGTCCAAGTTGGTAGCTGCAGACGTCGGGGATAAGAGGTTCGTCTCCTCAAAGCTCACTGTATAGCCAGGAGGAGCAAGTTCGCGTCCTGAAAGTAGTACTTGTGAGGTAGGTCGATGCAACGACGCCTCGGTCCACCTGGGGCGAGTTTTAGGACATGAGATCGCGGCGGTTTGTTAAGCATCGCTCATACGTCAAAATTACGCAACATCAAAGCCTTCCAATGGTAATTGCTCTGATCTTACGCAATTTTGACGTATGAGCGATGCTTACTAAACCGCAATCTCAAGTCCAAAAACTCGACCCTGGGCAGGCAACTGGTTCACTGGAAACCGCAAACTCAGACAACGGCAACCACTCAGAGTAAGTCGACCGTGGAGGAGTGTCTGTGTGAAATAAAACAATGGATTAAAGATATGACGAGACAGGTAAGAATTTCTATCAAACGAATTCGCAACGCTATAGCCTACAAATCTTAAATGTATACCACTATTACCAGAAGAAGCTGCTCCTACGTCCAAGCGCGGACAATCGCGTGGGCACCCAACGCTACTGCCGGCTAAATTAGGAATGGGGAGAATCACTTCTACTGTATCCAATCTCCACGGGAGAACGTCGATTTGGGGGCGTAGTTGAATGTCGAAGTCGTAGCTCCATGAAGTGGGCACGGCGTGTATCGGTGAGCGCACGTCATCAATAATAGCGGCTACTTGGTCCGTCAGGTCTGCAAGGGCCTCTTCTTTATCGACCAAATAGTCGGACGTCTCAGAGGCGGACGACGATCGTGTCGTTTGTGTGTCAGGCTTGAGGTAAAGATTCGTTGAACATCGGGCTTCAGTCTTTGCTCGGGGAGCGATGTCCTCCCCTAACCTCGGGACACCTCGACGGCTATCCTCCGATTTGGCGGGCGGACGAGACGATCTTTCCCTTGGATGAGATACCTCTTCGTTCGGCGTACAAAGTCGGTTGCGACAGCACCTGGGGCGGGACGATGGCTGACGCCTTCTCGTTCTCTTGCACTCGGAGGACGACGATGATTCACGTACAGGCGGACCTGCTTTCACACTCGGCTCGGCTGGGGAAATATCCTTCACGGGGCGCTTATGGCTACGAATAGATATAACATTAACTGACTCAGAAATTCTATGTTTCTTAAGTCTATGTTCCCCTTCCTTCGTCCAGAGCCGTGTCCATGGGTTAGTCCAGTCGGTCTTCCGTCCGCTGTTGGAGCTGAGGCTGATGGTGTTGCCTCAGCGAACGCCTAATCAAGAGGTCTTATAATCTAGGCGTTCAGGCGCGCATGCTGTAAGTGGCAAGCAGCCCATACGGGGCTGTGCAACTTATCCAAACGCCTCAAAAACGAGGCCCGTTCACCGCTGACGAGGTATCAGAGAGCCATCGGAAAAGTGAAAAGGAATGTCTGGTCTCCTCCGATGACCTCACATAAACGTTTCGATTTTGTGTAGCGTTTCTTGAACGTAAACGAACCTAGCCGTGACCATTGGAGGAGGAGAAATGATCGGAGCTGGGTGGCCACTTTCCTCCATACGATCGAGCATGATAGAGGATGGCCCTGCGATCGACTCCAACGGGCCAGCCAGAGTTCTTTATTTATGAAGGCAATCGCAATGGCTAGGTCCGGTTTAAATACCTCGCCAGTGGGAATCGTTTAAGAGGAAGCGCACAGACTGATAAGAGAATTGTAACAGCCCATAATGCTGCCTCAAACGATCCCAGATCGACTTAGTAAACGGGCACTCGCAAAAGATATGACTAATGGTCTCGGCTACGCCGCACGTGGAGCATCCAGCAGACCTGACCACCTTCCACTGAAACAGGCGTTGAAGAGAGTATAACCCGTGATGCAGCAGCCGCCATTGGTAATTAAACAATGTTTTCTCAAAGGCAAAGGATTTTAAAAGCTTCATGACTGCTGCCCACGGACGATCGGGAAGAAGTCGAACGATGTCCGTCGATTCACCAGGGTCAGTCTGCTGAAAGAACCATGCAAGCCGAAGCATTCCCCATTGCTGAGGATCCATACGGCGTAGCATCGGTAAAACTAATACATAGTCCAGGTTGAAGACTTTGCAAATGTCTGGTTGGTGTCGATACATCACTACTGGCAACAAGGGAGATAACGGAAGCCTATTCACCTTGAAGAAAACCCTTAGATGTAAGAAAAAGAAGTTCACCCATAAAGGGGGAGGGCTAAGGAATACCCGAATCAAGGCAGCCAGCCTGTCCGCAATGAGGTACCGTTTAATATCGGGTAAACCCAACCCCCCTCTCACTAAGGGAATAAAGAGGAACGCTGCTCTCAATGGATGACTTTGCTGAGCAGTCGTCCCCCAAACACAGTTCACCATTGCCCCACGGAGTCTGTTGAATAGATTATACGAAGGTAAGGTGAATAGGCCCTTGGATGTCAGAACTGGAAGCACATGAGTCTTAATGTATCTCACCTTGACAAACATTGATGTTGAAAACCGGAAGTTTTGGTCAAGGCGAGAAATGCACTTTTCAACCACTTGTTGCCAGTGTATAAGATCCATATTCGGTTTGAAGGAGAACACGTAGCCCAGCACTGTAATTCGGTCACACCATGATATTGGGAAATTATTAAGACAATCTCTGGTCCAATTCCCAATGGCATTTCCTTTAGACTTGAAGAGGTTGATGGTGCTCCCCGTCGAAGTACTAAAGCGATTAAATGTTTCTTTGTAGATGCTCAAGGAATATGCGTCTGACGCAAAAAGCACCACGTCATCCGCATAGGCTAACGACTTGATGCTTATCGATGCAGCCGGAAGATTGTATCCTCGAACATCTTGGTGGCGATTTAGATATTGTAATAATGGCTCCAAGTAAAAGATGTATAACAAGGGGGAGAGGGGACACCCTTGCCTAACACCTTTAAGCAGGCTGAGGGTGGTAGATATGGAACCATTAGTCGCCACGCATGATGTGGCCGAAATATACAGTGCGGAAATAATCGTGTCAAAAGTCCGAAGACGAAGGTGTCGAAAAATGTCAAAAAGGAACTCATGGTTCACTTTGTCGAAGGCCTTTTCTTGATCAAGGCTTAATATAGCAAGGGTTTGATGACGAGCACATGCCTCTTCCATCACACACCGAATCATAACTAGATTATCGGACATCCTGCGTGATGGAATTGAGCAGGACTGTCCGGGGTTAATAAACTCTGATGCATACATTTTCAGTCTTTATTGCAATACTCCAGTGGAGACCTTATAGTCCGTGTTGAGAAGAGTTATTGGCCTCCACTGGGTAACACGTTCTGGATTCGGCACTTTTGGGAGAAGAATGATTTTCCCTATGGTGAAATCTAGTGTGATGGAAGACGGGTCATTGATTATCGAATTAAACACTTGTATCAAGAAAGGCCCAAGAAGATTCCATGTCGCATTGTAAAATGAGTATGGAATGCCATCCATACCCGGGATGGACTGATGGCGGCCGTCCGCTGATAGGAACTTCTTGACTTCGTCTTCGGAAAAGGGACGAGAGATAGACAGGTCAGCATCCTCAGAAAACGGTCTTAGCGCCTCAATCCACTGCTTCGTTTCGTCTGACGGAATGATTGGGTTATCGAAAAAAGGTGAAAAATGGGCGTGAAAAGATGACAAGATGTTGCGGTCAGAATTCACTTCCCCATTTTACACCACCAATAGATGACATCGTTTTTTGTTGGCACGATGTTTCTCCTCGGCGAACGCTGCTGATGATAAATTCCTGACGTCAGTCGCCCAGGAAAGTTTGGCTCTGAGCGCTGCGCCGGCCGCCTTCCGGATCATTAGAGCGTTGATCTCGCTCTTCACCTGACGAATCTCGATCTCGAACTCCTCCTTCGGGGTAGATACTTGAAGGAACCGAAGGATCTCTTGTAGCATGAGGAGATGACGACGTCGACGACGAGCAGCATCTAACCCAATCTTCCGAAAGAAACGTTTGATCTTGGTTTTTAGTTCTAACCATGAAGCAAGCGTAGGAGGCACATTATGAAGATGTTTTTCGACGAACTTAACAAACATTCTCTTGTATTCCTCCTCGTCGAGCAGAGAAACATTCAGAAACCAATTGCGATGGACTGCAGAGCCTGTAGATGATGCTGGAAATAAAGGATTCCATGACCACATGATGGCACTGTGGTCGGAGAATGAACATGGAATTACCTTCATTTTACCCGGCGAACCAGCAAATGCATTATCAACGAGAAAAAGGTCTAATCTTGATGTAGTGGGCCCTTGATGGAAAGTAGACCCAAGCTGACTACTTTGTGGATGGTGTGTCCATAGGTCGAACAATGCATTTTGCTGGCACAAACGATACACGTGACCAGACGAAAAGATGTTGTTGTCGTCTGGATGGCAGTTCAGATCACCAGCAATCACTACAGGGAACGATGAACACAAAAAGTTATTTAAGTCACTGAAAAAATTGGTTTCTCTGCTGTTTTACACGGTGCATATACATTAAGCAATCGGAAATTGACACCAGATGTTGAAATGTCCAAAGAGATTACCCTGCACTCGCAGTCATACACACAGTTCGACACCAGAATGGAGGGGTTGAAGATGATGGAGGCAACCCCTTTCCAATTTGGTGACGAAGAGTTGATAAAGAATTGTCCGTTGGTGTATTGACTGCGAAGAGCCGGAAGGTCGTAGCGCTGTTGTGAAGTGACGAGTTTTACTTCTTGTAGTAACAAGATGTCCGGCCTGTGCAGGGCAATGAACGATGACAGCACCGATTGCTTAAAAGAGGAACCAAGAGAACGCACGTTCAGGGAGATGACCTTCATTGAGGATGTTTAATGGCGCACCTGCTGACCTGTATCCGGTTGACACTTGGGCTTCCCAGATGATACAGGAGGCTCCGTCGTTCTTCTCATCGGAGATCGCAGACGACCTGATGAGGTAGAAGGGCTGTGCTGGTGGCTCTCTCGGAGGAAGAATTGGCTCTTCTCTCGTCCCTGCTGCCACGATCCCGTCTGGATTTTTTCTTGCGGGGACTTCTCGTCCTCAAAAGATGATCCTGCTGTTTCTGCGCTGATGGAAGCGAGGTCCCAGCAGAAGATGTCATCCTGGAAGGTGACGACGTATTAATAGTCCGTGCAAACTGTGATGTTGTTGACTGCGCTGGTGGAGGAAGAGTTGGAAACTCCTCCACTGAAAAGGCGGATTCTGCTCCTATTGAAGCATCTACGTCGTCATCTCCAGAAGCTTCGTCTTCACCCATCGACACATCCAGAGATGACTGAGGAAGAGGTGTAATCTCTGGGAGCTTGGAAGGAGGTAACGATGTCTGCTCCTTCCTGGGCTCCGAAGATGTTGCTACAGACGAAGATGGTCGAGGTGGTGGGACCATCATGTCCTTCTGCACCTCTGGAAGAGTCGAAAGAGCCGGTGTAGGTTGGCTCTTCCGCGATGGGGATGACGGCGACGAAGCTCTGGTTGTCACTGGAGACTTGGCCGGTGATGACATCATGGCTTGCTGCTGGGACGACATTCCTTTAGGCGAAGCTGGAACATCTGCTGGCGCTGCAAACACCTTCTCCGGGCACTGATGATATTTGCTTACGATGCGGTTACATGCATCGCAATTCTTGAGGAGAGGGCAGTCTTTCCTGACATGAGATGTTTTCTTGCAGTACCAGCAGCACTGCCTTTGACCCTTGTAAGACACGCGGACTTTGTTGCCGTGCATTACAAGGTTCTCTGAAATGTCCCTGTGAAGGTTCATGTCCACTATAATGTTACCAGTCTTCTGCAGGGGAAAATCCGGATGAGTTGGGTAGGCTACTTTCTTCACCTGCCTATAGTCGGACATGTAACGCTTCAGGTAATCTTCTTCCATCAGCGGCGAGGCGCCCCGGATAAAGATGGGTAGATATCCGGGCTCAGCATAAACCAGGTGGATGGTGGTTTGTCCAACCTTGACGAAATCCGCAGACACGACGCGGTCTGCTGTGTTTCGCTGTCGACAGAGCATTCTCAACTCATTGGGAGAAAGTCTCTGAACGACAGAAACAGCAGGATCACCAGATGGTAACACGGGTGGGATGCCCGTCTTCAAATATAGTTCTTTCATAAACATGCAGACGGCTATTGGTCCGTCGGCAACCATTAACACCATGTTCTCCATGGCTTAAGAGTAGAAAAGTTTGGGTAGGGGGGTGAAACCTCCCCCGGGGGTCGCCGGGGGGAGGGTCACTCGAAGTCACAGTCACTCACGCACGCGTTGGTTGGTTGGTTGCGGCGTGAATAAATTTTAAAGTCCAAGAATTAAAGTCACTCAAACAATCACTACGAGGTCTATTCAAGATAGGTCATGGTCTTCCGTCCAGCTGTTGGAGCTAAGGCAGATGGTGTTGCCTCAGCAGACGCCTAAACAAAGATCTTGACTTTCTAGGCGTTTAGGCGCACATGCTGTAAGTGTCTAGCAGTCCGATTGAGGACTGCCCAAACTTATTCAAACGCCTCAAAAACGAGGCCCGTTCGCCACCGACGAAGTATCAAAAGGCCATCGGAAAAGTGAGATGGAATGTCTGGTCTCCTCCGATGACCTCGCATAAACACTTTGATGTTGAAAAGCCTTTCTTAAACGTAGAAGGACCTAGCTTTGACCATTCAAGAAGAAGGAAAAATCGGAGTTGAATGGCCACTTTCCTCCATACAGTTCTGAGTGATGGAGGATGACCTAGCGATCGATTTACACGGGCCAGCCAAAGTTCTTTATTAAAGAAGGCGATCGCCAGAGCTAGATCCGGATTCAATACCTCGCCAGTGGAATCGTTAATGAAGAAGCACACAGACAAATACGAAAAATGCACTAGCCCGTAGAGCTGCTTCAAACGATTCCAGATCGAAATTGCAAACGGGCACTCGAAGAAAATATTGCTGACCGTCTCATCAGCGCCGCAGAACAGACATCCAGAGATCCAACCAGTCGCCACTGATGAAGTCGTGTAAGAGACTGAAATCCGTGATGCAGCAGCCGCCATTGGTAGTTAAATAATGTACGCTCGAAAGCAAAGGATTTCAGTAGCTTTAGGACTGCTTCCCACGGATAATTAGGGAAGAACTTAAGGATGTCAGTTGTCTCCCCAGGGTCGGACTGCTGGAAGAACCACGATAGGCGTAATGAGCTCCACTCTTGTGGATCCAGACGGCGCAACATGGGCAAAAAAGTCACAATATCGGTGGTGAATGTCTTATACAGGTTTGGATGACGGTGATAAGTAACCACTGGCAACAAGGAAGGCAATGGAAGCCTATTCACCTTGAAGAAAAAACGTAAATGCGAGAAAACAAAATTCGCCCACATGGGGGAAGGGAAAAGGAATACCCGAATCATTGCAGCCAATCAAACGATGTCGGGTAAACCTAAGCCATCTCTCTCGAAGGGGGTAAATAAGAATGAGGCTCGCACTGGATAACGTCGCTGAGCAGACATTCCCCACACGCAGCTCACCATCGCGCTACGCAGTCTCTGAAGGTCTTTATACGAAGGCAATGTGAATAGGCATTTAGATGTTAACACTGGAAGCACATGTATCTTTATAAACCTCATCTTGACAAACATTGAAGTTGGAAACCGGAAGTTTCTGTCAAGGCGAGTGATGCACTTCTCAATCACTTGTTGCCAGTGCATAGAGTCCATAGTCGGTAGGAAAGAGAAGACATATCCTAGTACTACGATGCGGTCACACAATGTTATTGGGAAAGTTTTAAGATAGTCCACAGTCAAGTTCCCAATAGCAATACCTTTAGACTTGACGAGGTTGATGGAACTCCCCGTCGAAGTACTAAAGCGGTCAAAAGTCTCTTTATAGATGCTCAAGGAATACGAATCAGACGCAAAAAGCACTACGTCATCCGCATAAGCCAGTGTCCTGATGTTAAAGGATGCGGCTGGCAGATCATATCCTCGAACATCTTGGTGGCGATTCAAAAACTGTATTAATGGTTCCAGGTAAAAAATGTACAGGAGGAGGGATAATGGACACCCCTGCCTGACACCTTTTAAAAGTTCGAAGGTGGAAAATGTGGAACCATTAATCGCCACGCATGATGTGGCCGAATCGTAGAGAGCGGAGATCATCGTAGCGAAAGCCCGAAGACGAAGATGACGGAACACTTTAAAGAGAAATAAGTGGTTCACTTTGTCAAACGCCTTCTCTTGGTCAAGGCTTAACACAGCTAGAGTTTGATGGCGTACACAGGCTTCCTCCATCACGCACCGAATGGTGATTAAATTGTTCGACATCCTGCAAGATGGAATAGAGCATGATTGTCCGGAGTTGATGAACTCGTCGGCGTAGATTTTAAGTCTTGATTGGAAGACACCAGTGAAGACCTTATAATCCGTGTTAAGTAGGGTTATAGGCCTCCACTGGGTGACGAGCTCTGGATTCGGCACTTTAGGGAGCAGGATGATTTTCCTCACAGTGAACTCTGCTGTGATGGAGGAAGGATCTTTGATGATGGAATTCAGCACTTGAACCAAGAAAGGGCCAAGAAGTTTCCATGTCGCATTGTCGAAGGAGTATGGAATGCCATCCATACACGGGCTGGACTGATGACGGCCGTCCGCTGACAGGAACTTCTTGACTTCGTCTTCGGTGAAGGGACGTGTAATGAAGGCATCGGAATCCTCTGAAAAAGGTCGTAGTGACTCAATCCAATTGTCCGTGGCATCTGATGGGAAGATGGGTTACTAAAGACAGATGAAAAGTAGGAGTGGAAAGCTGATAAGATATCAGAATCAGCATCCACTTCCCTACCTTCCACTACTATCTTCTTGAGGTTGGCTCGACTTCTCTCCTCAGCGAATGCGGCCGATGACATATTTCTGACGTCAGCAGCCCAGGTGAGTTTGGCTCTGAGCGCTGCGCCAGATGCTTTTCGGATCATCAGAGCATTGATTTCACTCTTCACCTGACGAATATCGGTCGCAAACTCCTCCTTAGGGGTGGAATTTCGGAGGAGCCGGAGTATTTTTTGGAGCATAAGGAGATGACGACGGCGGCGCCTCGCAGCATCCATCCCAATCTTCCTAAAAAAGCGTTTGATTTTGTCCTTGAAAGCAAGCCACGAAGGAAGAGTAGGAGACACATCGTGGAGATGCTTTTCCACAAACTGAACAAACATTCCCCAGTATTCCTTGTTGTCGAGCAGAGAAACGTTCAGGAACCAGTTTTTATTTGAAGCACTACCTACGGTACAAGCTGAAGATGGAGGTTTCCATGACCACGTGATGGCACTGTGCTCAGAGAAAGAACAAGGAATCACCTCCATCTGTCCAGGTGAGCCAGCAAAAGCATTATCGATCAAAAATAGGTCTAGTCTAGATGACACAAGGGGTCCTTGATGGTAAGTGAACCCCGGATGATTACTCTGTGACTGGTGTGTCCATAGATCGAATAATGCATTTTGCTGACATAAATGATGCACATGTCCAGACGAAAAGTTGTTATCATCGTCTGGATGGCAGTTGAAGTCGCCAGCAATCACCACAGGCACAAGACAACACAAATAAAAGTTCAGATCGTCGAAAAAAGTCTGTTTCTCTGTTCTTCCACACGGCGCATATACGTTAAGCAATCGGAAAGTCACACCTGATGATAAAATGTCTAACGAAATTACTCTGCACTCGCAGTCATAAATACAGTTCGACACCTGAAGGGAAGGGTTAAGGATGATTGTAACAACCCCTTGTCCAACAGGTGAAGATGAGTTTATGAAGGATTGCGCACTAGGAAATTGACTGCGAAGGCCAGGTAGATTATAACAGTTCTGCGTGGAAGCTAATTTAACTTCCTGCAGAAGAAGGATATCTGGCCTGTACAGAGCAATAAAAGTTAATAGTACCGATTGCTTAAAATGGGAACCCAGGGAACGTATGTTCAGCAACCTTCATTCAGAGGATTTAGGTGGCAGAGGCTGACCTAACTTTGATGGAGGCCGGTCCGTCTTCGTCGACGAATGTGGCTCAGCAGTCCTTCGAAGCGGTGAGCGCGTCCGATCAGAGGAACTATGGCGGTTACTCACACTGCCGTCCCTCTTGGACGATGATGATGCCTTGTTTTCCCTTCTGCTACGAGGGCGGGTCTTCTTTTTACGGGGAGACTTGCTCTCCGCACGCCCTTCCGGCTGCGTCGATGTGTAGATCGCCGTTGGAGCCGAAGATGACACAGGGAACGCTGCAGGAAGACGGGTGATTCCCACTGGCTGCGACGCTGGTAGAGACGGAGGGGGGAGAGCTGGAAATTCCTCCTCCAAAGGCGTCGAAACATCACCCAATGGGGCTTTAAAGTCTTCCTCTGCAGAGACCACTTCTTCATCCATCACGATGTCGCTTGATGGCAGAAGCAGGGACGTATCCTCAGCAACCTCTGAAGACGGAGGGAGTGATGATGGCGGCACTAATCCCTGCTCGTCTTCAGTTGGTAGTGGAGGCAAAGATGGCTCAGGTGAAGCGGCCCGCGACGTACGTGGAGAAGGTACGGGCCAGGCCGGTCGTTGTGGCTCTGCATCTTGTTCTAAAGTTGTCATCTTCGGTGACGGACGAGGCGTTGACGTGAATGCTGCTGCACTGCTGTCAGTGTTCTCCGGGCAACGATGATATCTGCCCACCAAGCAGGAACATTTCACACACTTTTTCAGGAGAGGGCAATCTCTCCTGACATGAGAAGACTTTTTGCAGTACCAGCAGCACTGCCTCATCCCCTTATAATACACGAAGACACGTTCTCCATGTAAAATAAGGGAATCTGGAAAGTCCTTGTCCAGCCTCATATCGAAATATATTTTGCCGTTTTGGAGTCGGGGAGTATCTGCGTGCTCGGGACGATAAATACCGAGCACTTCCCCAAACTCCGACATATAATTTCGAATATAAGCCGTGGACAGTAACGGCGAAATTCCCCTGACGTGAACTGTGAGGTGGCCAGGGTCCGCGTGATAAAAGTTGACGGTGGTGTTGCCAACTTTCACGCACTCCACATCGACGATGCGATCAGTAATTAAACTTGATTTGCAGAGTATTCTCAACCCCGTAGAGGAAAGTCTCTGCAAGACCAAGATGGAAGGGTCCTCAGACGCTAATACAGGCGGTACCCCAGATTTGGCGTACAGCGCCTTCATGAAACTGGCGACGGAAAATGGCCCGTCCGCCATTAACATGACCATTCGGTCCATAATTAAGTGAAAAAAATCACAAAAAAGTTCGGGGGGTGAAACCTCCCCCCGGGGTCGCCGGGGGGAGGGTCCCCAAAGTCACAATATTATTCACGCACGCGTTGGATTGTTGGTAGCGGCGTAAGTAATTCTTAAGTTCGCAAAAAAACAAAGTCACTCACTCACACAAACACTAGAGGTCTAAACGAGATAAGTCATGGTCTTCCGTCCATCTTTCATTTGTCGCTGGCTATCGTCACTCTGTCTCTTTCTTTCAGTTCCTCCGCTTTTATTTCCCCTGGTTGGATTCTGGGCCAATTCTGCGCTGTGCATTCGGCAATCAGCTTTCGAATCAGCCTCTCTCCTCCACCAATTGTCTTTTCTCTGGTATTGCTTCGTTTTTCCGCCTGTTCTATTCTTCTTCGGGGGGACGGCTTCCTTTCTTCTTCCTTTCTTCCTTGTCAAATCTTCTTTAACCTTTTTATCTTCGCTACTTCCTTCTTCTGGATTTGACATTTATATTAATCAAAATAAAAAATAAGTTTTTAATAAAATTTTAAAGTTTATATTTTGAATTCGTTTTATATCTCAAAAATATTAGATCCAAACTAGACATCACCTTTGAAGTAAATTAAATGTTTGTCCTATTAAGAATAAGGGCGAGCTTGTTCGCAAATATACACTGAAGAGCCCAAACCTTATGACCATCCCCACATTGGTGAATGAACTCGTCTGGATCACGTGGAGGGCACGTAATTAAGTGGGAATGGTGTTTAACTGCTGCTGGAGAAAGTAAAAAATCAGTCTTGCACATAATTTTATGAGTGATGGGAAAGGCTGCTGATCTAAGCGAATTTGATAGAGGGCAGATTGTAATGGCTCGAAGACTCGGAACGGCTCGAAGACTCGGAACGGCTCGAAGACTCGGAACGACTATCTCCAAAATTGCACACTGGTAGGTTGTTCATGAGCTACTGTTGTTAGTATTTACGCAAACTGGATAAATGACGGTGAAACCACCAGTAGACGCCAAGGTGCTGGACGCCCACGCATCATCAAAGAAAAAGGACGTCGGAGACTGTCCCACTTGATAAAGCAAGATCGGCGCCAGACAGTGGCTCAGCTGACAGCCCGACACAATGCAGGTCCAAGTGCAAGTGTTTCGGAACACACAGTTCAGCGGACGCTGTTGAATATGGGACTGCGCAGCTGACGTCCCACTCGTGTGCCTCTGTTGAGCAAGCGTCATTGTCAACTACACCTACAGTGGGCCCGGGAACATCGAGACTGGACCATGGATAAGTGGAAGAGAGTTGCCTGGTCGGATGA